>JAATLQ010032290.1:14426-28122 GCA_013421005.1 Heliconius erato x Heliconius himera | reverse complement strand
CAGGAATCCAGGGCAGTACGCGAGGCAATTAAGAAATCGTTGGCGGTAGTTTGATATAGTAATTATGTCAACTGACAGACGAATGCCACCTCAGTCTACCCGTGACCACGGACTACTGCAAAGTGTTCGAAACGTCGGGTTTCCAAAAATGTATAAAAGTACAAAATATACGCGATTAATCCGGTTAAAATAGTTTCATTTAAAATGTGTAATAATCGTGAAAATCAAAGAACTTATTACAAATCTTTCTGTTAAAAACGATGATTCGAAAGGTAAGAACTAAACACACCACATGCCTTTCCACACATTCCACATGTTTCTCCGACTCCTCGTCTTCGTTCAGCACGAACGTCCCCGCCCTCCCCCTCTCTCCCCCTCCCGCCCCGCGCGACGTGCTGGCCGAGTTCTGTTCCAGCACTCGAGGGCGGGCGGTGTTTATCGGCGCAGCGTCCACGCCACTGCACCGATGCTCCTTTGTGCCTCCAACGCTTTGAGACTTCCCTACGATACGAAAACTACACTTTTATACAGTTCTATTGTAATATTTGTCTATTGGGAGACTGATTTGAATGCAGCTTCATTATTTCTATTGTTTTCCAATAACTTCGCTTTAATTATATATACAGCAGTACTTAGAATAGAACAATTATTCCTGACTGACAAATGTATCCAAAAAAATATTGATAGCTTTTAGTAATTTTATTTGAACAGTTTACAGATGTTACTAATTTCTAGAATTATTTTTTTACTTACAAATCGATACAGGTTTGGTACAATGATTATTTACAATCATTTGATCAAAATCAGCTTCATGCTGTATCTAGCGTACAGCGCGGTAGACAAAGGAAACATATTATTAAGACACTTCGTTCTCCATTTTCCGCCAAAATATTCGTGGCATTACGTGTTGAGTGGCGGAACTATAATAATAATTGATTTATTTATTAACATTTATATTTTCATTTCTTTGATCTAGTGTCGAAGTAAAGCGCGGCGCCGAGTTCCGCCACTCAATGCCTCCAGAACATGGCAAAAATTGGGGAACGGAGTGTCGTAACACTAGGTTCCCTCTGTCTACCCTTCTTTGTGCAGGATACAACGTGAGGTTGATTTTTTTTTTAATTAATTAATTCACTCTCTCGAGTGAGGATCGGACAAACTACTAGTCGCGAATATAGGAGGAGGTAGGAGGTCACCAGAGCGAGGAGCTGTAGCGCCGCGTCAGTCCCCGGCGCCGGCTGAGTGCTTCATGTGGCGCCTCTGATGTATCTTCATTTGTAGCTCTATTAGTGCCAGAGCTTTTATGGATTGTGGACTCTTTTTATGAGGAGAGACTCCTTTTGATAATTGGCTGTTTGCGAAATGTTCGTGTAATATGTATGTCATAAACATTACTTAAAATACCATATAAGTACAATCTGAGAGGTTTTAAAAATGTATAAAACTGTATGTAGAACTGTTGTTCATATTTTCATAAATTAAATTATAAGCACTCAATTGAGGATGCTAAATCAAATATGAATTAAAAATATTTTTGTGCATAACTGATGAATGAGGCCGTAGTAGCATAGCGGGTAAACGTCTGACTATAAGCGCGACGTCAATTCCTATCTGGGAGAATGAATCATTTAATATATATTTTTCTTGCTCTCGCGTTGAGTTCCGCCACTCGATAAATGCTGTTTCGGAAATTTTACACTAAGTTACGTCTGCGTAATCAGATACTTGCGGGATATAGCGTGAAGCTAAAAAAAGTAATAAAGTATCTCCCAATTTTAGATATCAATATTTAACAATTAAAACGTAAAACTCTTCAAGTAACTAGCTCTTTCAGGTCGTATAGTGGCTATGTGTACTAAGGTGTAGACGGCGGGAGGAGGGAGGGGCAGGGCAGGTTGGGGAGGGGGGGGGGGCGAGGATCTTGGATTTCAACTCAAACACATTGCCCTCAACTCAATGTTTGCAGAACAAAGTGTGTTACATGTTTCAGTTAGTTAGTCTCCGGACGACCTCCTGGTACTAGCGGTGAGCGAGACGTGCGCCGCGAGATCGGCCGCGCTCCGCAGGGTGGACATAACGTAAGTACTATTCGTACTCGAACTCGCTATGATCAGCACTTATGACATGTGCTGCACTCAATATGTAATATTGAAACGATAACCATTTTATGATATCAAAACATGAAATAAAAAAATATATAACTGATCTAGTGAGAATTGAACCCACAATCATCGCGTTTACAGCCAGGCACTATGCCATTGTGACACGACGGGTTTAAGCGTCAACGTGTTTATTTAACATAATGTACGATATGAAATCACTTGTAAATAATATAATAAGTTGGAGTATTATAAAACCATTACCACCAGAGTTTGTGAATATAATAAATATTATAAAAGGTAGCTATAGATATATATAGAGGACAAGGAGTGACCCCTCACACGTGACACGTGACACGATGTGCGTCCGCATTAAAGTTATAAAATATCAATTTGGACGATTGTGATGTTATCATCATTTGACTTAGGGCTGTCAGAACTATCTCAGGAACATAAACGTAAATCGATACAAAAGTTATTGCGGTGGTTAACTTTAATCATATATTTTGTACAAAATATATTTTAATTCTTATACTTTTATTTATATTTAATTTTGTAGTATATATTTTAACTTCACAGCAACCTTAAGTATACATCATTCCTTGTCCATGGACCATTTATGTACATACTCGTATATGTATTATCCTGAACCGGTGACCTATTCCATATCGCGAATGCGATGACAATATTCATTCATAAGAATTATATTATGTTTGTCGAAACTATTGTTTTATACACATTCTATACGATACTAGTCCTAGCGAAGTAAAAAATCTCATTTGTTTAGGGTCCTGTTGGAAATTCGAGAAATCCTCTCTCATTGCTTCCCTACACTCCCTCACCGACCTATATCCTAGGTAGGTGAGGGAGCTAAATTTCAACTGTCTAGTAGATTTATCTGTGAGTTGCCTGTCAATTGCTTTAAGAGTGAAAAGTGTGGAATAGAATGTCTTAACACTAGGTTCCTTCTTCCTCCTCTGCTAAATGCTTGGTACAGCGTTAAAATAAAAAAAAAAACAAAACACATATGTCTCAGCCCTACTCAAGTATTAGGCCTACATACAATTTATAACGGACTCTATAACGTGTTATTAATGCTTACACTATCAAGTGTTTGTTTGTCACAAGTCACAAGCGACGGGCTTTTAGATTGATTTAGATATATAAAAAAAATATTTGTAAAAACAAAAACCCCGACTGCATAAAACTAAAATGAAAATAAAAAAATATTTTGTAAAAACAAAAACCCCGACTGCAACATAGAAAATAAACAAACCCAATAGTTTATTAGGATTAGCAGTCGGGACCTATTTAAATTATGCGGGGTTCCTGGTAAAAGTAAAAATTTTATTGATTGAAGAATTACTTATAGGTCCCGACTGTTAATCCTAATAAACTATTGGGCTTGTTTATTTTCTATGTTGCAGTCGGGGTTTTTGTTTTTACAAATATTTTTTTATTTTTCATTTTTTTGTTAGAATTTATTATGGTAATGATAATCATGATATACCTTTTTGAAATCCTGAAATTGTCCAATGGCGTACCACAGCCGCCATGATTATTTTTTTTAATGTCACCTACATAAGAACACTTGGGCTGCTAATACAAATCTAACGATACCTCAAATATCTAAATCCATTCAGCGGTTCTGGAGATATGAAGTAATAAAGAATATTACATACATACAAGATACGCGCGAAAAACATAACCCTTCCTTAGCAGTCGGGAATAATAAATATTGAACTGGTTTTCTGTTACATATTGCTTATATTTATTTAATTCTTGACAATAGGCTCCATCTGCCTACCCTGATGTAATAGTGCGTATTTAGGATGTGCGAACTGACTGCGCGCTAAAGGTGTGGGTTCATAGTATATGTACAAGTATACATATCCCATTAACATGTACTATAAAATGATCGTTAAACGTCGTCACAGATTTTTGAAAAATTCAAGAATAAAAAAAAATCTTTCACGAATAAAAGAATATAGTCTCGTAACGCTAGTACTTTGTACGTTGTAAAACCCAACATGCCCTTGCCCCATGCTGCTCTTCGTTGTTGTTATTTTCATTTATATATTGTTAGGTAAGAGACTGGGATCGTGATGATTATAGGTTCGATTTCTACTCAGCGGAATGAATTTTGAACGAATTTCTACTCTACTCACAATGTAAGTTCCAATGGATAGTAGAGAAAATCCCCACACAACAACACAGCATAGACGTATACGTAAAACATTCCATGTATCGGTCGCACTCATAAAATGGAATTAAAAATCAATAAAACTCTACAATTAATTCAGAACGATTCAAACACATTTCGTGACTACTGCATTCCCTTGTTAATCAAAAATGTATATAAAACACAACAAAATTATCATTCACAAAAACAAATAAATTGAATAGTAGCTATTACAATAATTACTATTATAATAATATATAATTTATCTAAAGTGGAGCTTTGCATATTTGACGTGTAGAGCTCGCGTGACGGATAGACTACTCTAGTACTGATACCAGTGTGATGTGATGTCATGTCAATTTTTAATACGACTGAATTAAACTGTCGAAGGACGACGAAACTCGCGAGTTTGTATTCGATAAATATTAATTAGTACAATTAGTAGTTTGAGGCCGGTCGTCGCTGTACACGTGACTGTAAAACCGACTGGTTGTGGGTTCGATCCCCACTCGAGGAGATGAAATATTTACTTAAATTTATATTTCCATTTCTTTGCTCTGGTGTCGAGGTTAAGCACGGCGTTGAGTTCTGCCACTCAACACGCAATGTCTCCAGAAATCGGCAGAAAGTGGGGAATGGGAGTGTCTTAACACTGAGTTCCCTCTGCCTACCCTGCTGTGTGCGGGATACAGCGTGAAGCTGATTAATTAGTAGAAAAATTACAAAAATCTTTATATAATATACAACGATTTTTTATGAAATACACCAAAACTCTACTTAAAAAAAATGTTGCGTACGTTTTGTCCAAAGTGTCCCCTACCAAAGAAACTTAATAAAAAAAAATATATAAAAATAACTCAATACGTCATTATCATCATCATCATCCTGTTCTTGTCCACCACCCGACACAGGCCTCTCTGATGGTACGCCACTGAACTCTATCTCTGGCCCGTTGCCGCCCACTTTGGAGGACTGTTCGTGTTTTCCAATATTTAAATCTACGCAAATAAAGCTGTTGGCGGCGATTTGTATAGCATAAACTTCTATCGACACTACAAAATGTGAAAGCTGCGCGAAGATAAGCAAAAACATAAAATCCCTGCGCATTAAGCCCATTAAGCCACGTTATTACTTCCCTGCAAGTTTCTATCTCGACAGAAATGAAAAACAGAGATATAATTATGTATGAAGTAAAGTGAAGTTATGGCTAGTCGTGTGCGCCTGTAAAGGTGACAGGTTGTGGGTTCGATTCCCACTCTAGGAAATGAAATATTTAACATTTACATTTCCACCCTCTGGTAACAGGGCAAACCATGGCATTTCTATCCCACACTCAACAAGCAATTCGGCGTAAAGTGAGGAACAGAAATGTCTGAATGGGAACGGAATGTCATAGCACTAGATGCCAGCAAATTTCTATGTGCACAGATTTGAAGTATAGAGCTAAATGTATAAAGTAAGTGAAGTAGATAAAGAGCTCGACCGCAGCTCCGGCTGTACCGACGTCTGAGCGCTTCATGCGGAGTCACTCTCTCGAACTACCCGCAGTCACGCACCTCCGTCTGTCACGTGTCACTCGACTGAACAAACGAATCAATTACACGTGATATTTAATTGTTTTAAGCGATTAGCAATTTAATTTCTATCGTAAATAAATAACTATTATATTTTTTATTGAATTTTTATTTATTTTCTGTAATTAGAACATTAGTAATTCATAAAAACATTCAGTTTTCCTTTTTGGAAGGAATGCTGCTTTTTTTTCTTTGTATATTTGTTGTATATCAGTAGAGGCAAATCATTTTCTCGTCCTAGTGAGAATTGATCCCACAACTATCGCGTTCAAAGGACATTGTGCCTCTGCGCCATTACCGCCTTAATTTAAATTACCATACTACTTTTAAGAGTTTTAAGTTTTCTACAACAAATGCATACGCAGTTATTTAATTTATAACTGTATTTGTTATTATATTTAACAATTTACGTGACATTGTGCATAATTTCTAGTTGAAATATTTTCCACATTCAATAAAAGTTGCTCAAACAGCTTCCGAGTGGTTTATAGCTCGCTATTTGATATTGTTAGAGCAAACACTGCGTCGTGTGGTCTTTAACGTTGCATTGTTTACTCTGCATATTAAGTATTTTATTGAAGGCTTCCTAGCACAATGGTACAGTTCCTTGAATTGAGTGTGGGTTCAATTACCACATAGGGGAAAGAGGATGTTTAAATTATTAACTTTTACGTTTTTTCGTATAATAAAACGCAGCTTCACATAAGTCTTACTACGTCAGACTATTTCTAAGAGAGGACTTGACTACGCCATGGCTGTTGGCTTTAAAAATGTAAAAACATCAAAAATACTATAAAATTCACATATCTCTATCTCTATATCTTATAAAATAAGAACGCATTTCGTCTCTGTCTGGCCTTTCTAAGCGATCTTCTTCTAAACCACCCAACGGATTTTCATGCGGATTTTACCATTAGGTAGAGTATTTCTCAGGGAAGGTTTATATATAGTTTATTATATGTATATTTAATTGTAATTTGACATAAATATGATAAATGTGCATAAAGTCCTACCCGTTGAGACACTTTCACGCATGCGCTGCTTTAATGGTAAGTCCTACATAAAAATAATGTACTAGAGTATTATTCCTCTTAATAAGATCTACAAAAAAGTCAGCGACAGCATATTTGTATCTTCTAAGGATAACATATAGTGAGCATATTTCTGTCTAAAAATAGTAATTTGAATATATTTTTTATTGTGAGGGATGTTTGTCAATAATAGTATCAATCCTTATCCTTTTAAATAGTTTATTAATTTTCTACGTTAAACGAAGATAAAATTTGTTCTTTACACTAATTTGAAATTACGAATAGTTTTAGAGAAAAACGCATTTAATTGTTGACACATCACGCCGGCTATAAACCGCAGTTTTGGCGCAAGTTTCATTTATTACCTTACTCTCAGCATATAAATAAGTATATTAGTTACGTTGGCTATTTAATGTAGATCAAAACTGTCTTTTACTGTTTTTCATTTTAATAAGTACTTTAGAAGTTGTTACAATATCAAAAAATCCTTGCTGCGAAACGGCTCACCACGCGCCATGCGTCCCCCCGCGCCTATCTCCCTGCCTGCCTCTGTAGCACTAGCGAAGTAGATTTAGATGCGATTGTACTTATTGGATAATTGGAGTTTAATGTATTATTTCAGCGCGATATATTTAGTTTCATCTTTTTTGATTAATAGAATAGTAGGTAGTCTTTTGTTTATCATTTCTTTCGTTTAAGTATCCTGTTGTTTATTTTGTTTACTCTTCTTCTGTTCTTTTAATATTTTTTTTACCTTTTTAAACATTTCCTTTTTTAATTTAATTATGCCACAAAAAAGTCGTTCATAGGTCGTAGAACTAGCAATGCAAATAAAAATCGTTTAAGTCTTACTAATGAAAGCGTAGAGGAGACGGAAATTAGACGGTAATTTAAATATATCTTCTTATTGTAAGGGATGTGTGTCCATAATGATATTAATCCTTATCCTTTTAAATAAGTTATTAATTTTCTACGGTAAACAAAGATAAACTTTGCTCTTTACAATATTTCGAAATTACAAATAGTTTTAGAGAAAAGCTATATCGACTCATGTTTAACCCTTACTTTCAGTATATATATAAGTGTAATAGTTACCTTTTGGCCATTTGATATAGATTAAAATGTTGTTTACTGTTTTTCATTTCAATAAGTACTTTAGAAGATTAGTAGCACAGATTTAAAATTACGGTACTAAAAAATTCTTGCTGTGTAACGGCTCGCCGCCCACCACGCGTCCCCCCGCGCCCCGCAACCTATTGCTTATAAAAATGGATCCGCCGCACCCGCCTGGCTTCTTTCCCCCGGACATGGAAGGAAGGCCTGGTCATCATGTTGTCCAAGGCTGAGAAGAGCCCGCAGCCTGACGGATACCGATCTATAACCCTCCTTAGCGCGGTCGCCAATCTGTTCGAGAAGTTATTCCTCTCACTTCTCCAGTCGCACATCCACCCACGAAGCGAGCAGTTTGGCAAGCGGGTATACCACTCTGGTTACACTACGCCGCAACAGCGATCAACCGAAAGGAAAGTGCAATAGTAGTCTTCTTCGACGTAGCGCGCGTATTCGACCGCGTTGGCACCCCCCAGCGCGTCGCGCATGTCTTTGCCTCCCTGCCTCAGTGACAGAACATTTTGCGTGAGAGTTGAGAGTTCGAGGTCTAGCAGCGACTCGATCGCTGCTGCTGTTTCCCAGGGCAGCATTTTATCACCTGCTCTCTTACGCACTATACACTGATGACATCACAACGCCCTAGCGAGTATCACTCAACGAGAAATCCTGCAGGTGGTCCAGAACCTCATCCTCCGTCGAGTGACGCAGGCGCCATACTAAGTGAGGAACACCACGCTTCATCGCAACGCATTGGTCATCTCGCGTCCAACGCATTCCGCTGCGCCAATGTATCACCTGCACCGAAGGAGCAGCACTCCGTGGTATACCCGGCCGCCCGAGGTCAGACGTAAGACTACTTCCGAGGGACTTTCTATTCTCCTCCAAATCCGACTCATGAGCCTTGCATTGAACCTTGGTCGTTTAAGATGGGCCTCCCTCAGGAAACCGAGGGTCTCTCCTGACTGAGTTGACCGCCTAGATGGCATTTGATAGTCCTTCCAATTTCATACTGTGTCAACGCCCAGATGTCGTTCGGAGCTACTACGGAGATGGACGAGAGAATGCTTAAATTCTGCGCCTGGCTTTATAGCAAAGTTAATTTATAAGTATGTATAAATAAGTATTTTGGAGTTATCCAATAATTATAATGTATTTCAACGCGACATAGTTGGTTACATCTTTCGCTTAAGTATTTTTGGATAAGAGAATAGTAGGTAGTCTGTTGTTTATAATTTCTTTCGTTAAAGTTTTCTGTTGTTTGTGTCATTTGTTTAAGTGTGTTTTTTTAAACAATTGGAACATCCTTATTGGAACTACGAAAATGCGGGTTGCATTAAGGTTTAAATAATTTTCACATTAGTAATCTTAAGTGTTTTGCAACATAGGTACATTACATGAATAATTCAGTAGTTAAAGCGGGCGAAGCCGCGAGAGGGTCGCTAGTTTATAATAATGCCGTATTCCAGGATGCTGTTACAAATACGATAATTGTGACCTCGATCCGCATTCGCGAGAATGATTATTGATTTTTTTTTAATTGTCCCTTATAATATGAAAAGTGCGCGGTAAAATTTCGATACTAAACACACAACTTATCGAATTCGGGAAGAAAGTGGAGAACGGGGTGTCTAATTTTTTGATTCATTCTGTCAATAAACTAACTGTTATGCAGAAAAGTATAAAACCGTCAATTACAATGAAACTAATATTTCGACATTATTAATTTCAAAATAATTTTAGCGAGCATTTCATAATATATAACATTCTTGTGACTAATTGCATTACTCTACATGCATACATCGTCGTCACTCTGACCTGCACTCACGTACTGTAGTATGTAAATGCCTGTATATGATTATAAAGCAGAAATGGGCGTAAATTAAGAAAAATAATACAATGTATGATCCAAGGGTAAAACGTGTGAAAGTGAATTAAACAAAACCCCATTGTAATAAAAGAGTTCTCTCTCATAAAATAAGCAAAAATGTAGAAATTATTCGATTTATAGAAACTCTATATCTTTATTGCAAAGCAAATTTTCAATAATGCTTACAGGTACTCTGTTACTAATTGGACTCTACCTGACTGCTCGAAGTGGGTCGGAGTTCAAATGCTGCTTTGATGTCTATACTTATAAATAGGTATTTGTTACTGTAGTTACACATTGTATGGTGCTAGATTACGTCACATAAAACGTTATACATATATCTAGATAGACGTGTAATGGAGAATGTATAATATAATACATACAAAGCAAACAGCGAGAGATAGATGAATATAGCAAAAAAAGGCGGAGATATAAAGCTGTTGACTTAATATTTTTAAATCAAAATATACGAACATTTACAAATAAAAATTTACAATTTTATAATATTTGCCGCTAAGCAGGTGACAGGTGGCGCTTAAATCATAAATATAAAAGTTACAAGTCCGATAACACTATCACGCCGCTCTACGCCGCACTACCGCCGCGCTGTCACGCCTCGCTCACTGGGGGATTACTGATAAAATAATGTCTGCAATACAAATATAAAATGATATATTTTTACATAATGTTCTACGGCTTAATAAAGCACTAACCATCGCTCGCAATTTTGTTCACATGGACTTTAACGTATTAAATGGATGATCCAGTTTCTTTTTGGTCCCGGAGTGATTTCGAGATATCTTCTTTTAGGCCTTTCCTACGCTACCTCACGTACTGTATACCAAGTTTTAACTTTCTAAGTCTTTGTCGCAGTAGTTTTATCTACTATGTTTGCACAAGCGTGCGACTGCAAACGTGACTGGACGAGATTCGCCTCGGCACGAAAGAGTCGGACTCGCACTTAACCAGCTTTTTTCCTTTACACTTTATTCTTAGCAGGGTAGCTAGAGAGAACGGAGCGTCCAATGCTACGAACTCTATATATCTCTTTTGCCTGTATTAATAATTAGTTCACTCTACCTACCCTCCCAATGCAGCGTGAAGCTAAAATATAAAATAAATAAAAAAACAGTGTACATAAACTTCATTTAAGAATGACGACATAAGTTACAAGGCCACTGTAGCTTAAAATACGAAGAGACTGAGCGCGTAATGTGACGTGAAATAGCACTCGCGGCAGTGATTCCTCGCACTTTACACGTGATTTAATTAACTGAGTTTTTTAATTGTGGAACGGTTAACGAATACGTAGTTTGTTTGGATTGGGTTCAGGTGTATTATATCTATACATATGCTCTAAATCTCTAAAATCTCTTTTTATTGCGAGGATAATCCATTTTTCAGAGTTGAAATCGAACCCACAGCCTCGATGTCTATCAGCAATTTTATATTTATATTTGTTTATATTTTTAAAAGTAATTTTTTTGTGCCAGCTTTAATCATACTTATTATTAAAACCCATCAGAACATGAAAAAAAAAGGTGGTTGGACCTCTATTTTATATCAAACACAAGGTTCTTGGTTCAGGGGTTCTGCTTGTACCTACAATGTAGAGGTACAAGCAGCAAGCGTGACTGACTGACTGATTTCACTCTAGAGGGTGCCCTGACAGGTATATTTCCAGTACTTGTCCCGGAACACTTTCATATATCCACTCCATTCCATGATTGTATAGTTAGTAGTTCCATAATAGTATATTGATAATATTTTTAAAAATATTCGAAATATCTTTTAGCCCTCTAAAGAAGCTTTGATAATAGAAAAATTTCGTACTTTAAAACTACCTCCATTTAAACTATTAAAGGTAATAGATGTTTCTTTTTCCTTAAAGTGAGTTTTATTTAATACTAGAGGCCGCCCGCGACTTCGTCCGCGTGGAAACCCTATGATAACGTAACAATATTATCAACATAAGAAATATGGTAACTAAGTATTGCGAAGCTCTAAATTCTATACATAGGTCTATTGGAAGCTACTGCAGTATGTATCCTATAAACTATATTTAACGATTTTTTTCCTTCAGCATAAACATGCACATTTTTCGCTTTGGAATCACGTGAGCAAGCCACATAGAGCTACCCATGACAAAAACATGGCGTGTCCAAATGTAGGCCTGCTACCTTCAAGGTTTGACCCTGAGATCACGCATTCAGTTTTCAGAAGCGATAAATGTATCTATTTTCAATGAGGAATGAATCCCATCAAACATCCATACATACTCACAAACTTTCGCATTTATAATATTAGTAGGATATATATTTTTTAGTTTCATGCCGCATGGGTAGGTAGGTTCCCACCTAGTATTAAGACATTCCATTGCCCACTTTCTGCTGAATTCTGGAGGTATTGCGTGTTAAGTGGCAGAACTCAATATAAATTTAAAATGTCGGTTTTACAGTCACACTATGTGCCCCTACGCTCCGACTGGCCTCGACTTAATAAATGACCATTTATTAAGTGAATATCATGAAGTGGTTTCGACCGTAGCGTTTGGCGCCCCGTTCCCTCTGTCTACCCCGCTAGGGTAAAAGGCTGAAGTTAAATTAATACCAAGGCTTCTTTCTTAATTCATGAAAACTTTGAGCTCTGGTAGAGGGCTGAAAATTTTAATAAATAATAATAATAAGAGAAAAATTAAAATAAGAGAAAAAGTAAGAAAGAAGCTTATATTTTTATGAAACTTTTATATTACTCCCACACTTAAAATGTAATATGATTTTAAAAATAACGCCCAAAATCCATGTTTTGAATGGCTGCTCGATTACTATGAAATAATTAAACGGGTTATTAACCTTCTACCAATAGAGACTAATATCAAAGAAGTACAATTTTAATTTCCGTATATAATTACTAGTGTAATTGGTTTTATTGATTATGTTCGGAATACTCGAATATTTAAGACACGTATTGATAACTCACATCATTGTACAATTTATCTACAAGAGCTGTGTTAGAAAATAATAATTCCCTCGAGGGGGGATCGAACCAACAATCACTGCGTTTATAATCTGATCACTTTTTCACGGCGGTCACTTAACATCATTTTATTGGAATTTATCCATCTGAACAAACTTGAAAGAAACTTACATCACAAAAATAATAATGATAATTCTATAAACGACTACAGAATACGATAGACCCAAAATAATAAAATAGTAACGGCTGCTTGTCTGTCAACATCGATTTATTATGATTATAAAGCGAAGAGGCAGAGACGTTCAGAGGCAGTATAAAGAATATCTGTATATTTTTAACTGAAGGAAAGCAGTAAAACACTAAAGGAGCATAAACTTTTAGAGCCCATTTTGAAGGATCTCGCAGCGCCGCTATGGCCGCTCTGGATGTCTCCAAATAACACAGTTTGCTATTTTACCTAGTTTTAAAATATGAAAATATTTTTATTAACATTCATTTTGTGAGAGTTGTTGAAAATTGGTTAAATGAATTTGTTCATTAAGATATTTTGTTGATTGTAAGAACATTGTAGTTAATAATTGACGGAATAAAAGTTATATTCTTTTAGAAAACATAACATTTTTAACGTAGCGGGATTTGAACCCGCTTCCAAGCGCTCTGACCAACTAAGCCATTCGTTCTCATCGGGCTACGTATCATTTGGCGAGAGAGAATGCTATTTATGATTTTTTTAACATGTTTAAAGTGTTATTCCACACATAGAAAAGAAAAATATTTTTCAGAAAACATACAGAGAATCGAACCCACACTGTCGCGTTTACCGTCACATTTTGTGCCCCTGTCACGACTGACCTCTT
>JAATLQ010032290.1:0-14355 GCA_013421005.1 Heliconius erato x Heliconius himera | reverse complement strand
CTAAGTACGTAATGTCTTGAAAATTGGACGGAAAGTGGATATCGGTGTTTGACGGCAGGGTAGGGTGATAAAAAATAGTTTCATATAACACATAGTACATAGTAGATAGTAGCGTGACATGGAAGAATGCATCATGCCAGCGTGCCAGCGTGTCACCGGCGAGGACGCAATCAAAGTCTGCTCGCAAAATGGAAGTAGAGCTAAATCCGCAGGAAATTGATGTTGTTCACGTCGTCTCGTCGCCTCGTTCTCATAGCACCTGGGAATATACACGTTCTAGTGCAGAAATTGACCAAATATGGGAAATAAAATAGTTATTTACTCTAATATATTATTAAGATTGTGACAACCTTATTATTATTTGATATTCAATTATATCTTCTTTTAATTTGCTTACGTAGATAGGTAAAAATAATATTATACATCGAAGGAACGTAAAAAATATCCAGATTGATATCGACTCCAAAACAACAGATTTTAAATATGTAATTGATACATAAAATAGTCATTAGAAATCAATAATTTCGTTTGTTATTCTTTAATTATCATTACGCAGAAGTTATAATATTATTTTATAGTTTTTGCTTAAGTTTATTCTTCTTGTCTGTTCTAATCTGTGGAACAATAACAGTAATTGTACTATACATAAATGTCACTCGCATTTCATTTGATATATTTTGTTCCAATAAAAAACTAGTTTGAAAACTAGTTTTTAAAATTTTTAAAAATTGGAACTTGCATTTCATAAGTGGCGACGCGCCACCGAAGTGGGAGCTTTTAAAATTGAAAAAGTTTAAATGTATCGCCTCACACCTCCCGACTATTTTATTGAACTACAATATTTCTATTCGTCGCTAACTTATACCACTTTGGCCGCTCGCGAGAGTGTGAGTACTCCACCGTCGGACGAATTATTTATATCGGTGGAGATTACTCCGCGGAAGATAGCTCAATGGTTGTTTTTAATTCATAATACTTTATTTTCTTAAACCTCAGATAATGTGAAATAATAAGTGTTTTTTTATTTAAGAACATGAATTATTTGAACGATTACAAATTATTTGTTTTTGTTTCTTGTCTCTGCGCGTCATCTCTGATTGGTAAGTCACGTAACTCAAAGCTAATTTTCTTCAACCGGAGCGTTTCAAATTAAAAGTTTCGTTTAGTGACTTTTAAATTCGTAAAAATTACATGAAGTCAAATAAGTCCCATCTACGCTTCCTATATTGTCATATGTGTGTATTTTCTAAGCTTCACGCTATTTCCTGGACAGCAAGGTGGATAAGCAACGCGCCCCGCTTTGTCTTGTCTCGTATGTTCAAAAGTACAGTTCTATACTTACATATATCCATAATTGAAGGAATAAGAAGCGGATATTAAGAAATCGACGTAAACATTTCTCCCCCGTCACGTTATTGGGGACATTCAATTTCCTGAGTGGTGACGTCACACACCTGCCGCTGACAGCCTCCACGCTACTCCTCTATGGTATAGTCATACTGTCAAAAATCCGTCACGACGCGTGACGCAGCGTCATGATTGCCTTTTTTTTTATCTACTACTACATAAACTATTTAACGTATCTTTGAATTACCATATTACTAAATATTGATTTTGAACTCACCATAAAAGTCTAAAAGGTTGAAAAATAAGATTAAACTTTTTAAATAATTAAATCATGTTTATCAATAAATAAGTTAAGAACAAGGTTTGATGTAATATATTAATCTCACAAAAAAACATTTTCTTATAAAATATCGCCAGGATATAAGATGGCTTGCACTGTCAAAAAGCTTATGCAAAGAAGATTAGATCTTATGCAAAGCCCAGTTTCTGCTCTATACGCCTTAACTTTATGTACGAGCCCTGACTTCACAAACTATATAAATCAGTCGAAATGTGAAGCTTGGGCGTTTTGTGACCGCTAGAATAGAATACAGTTAATTGCATAACAAACAGGGACACAATGCAAAATGCATTTCTATGAACACTCACACAAATAATAGAGTCCTTTGTGTGGAGGCGATTGAAATACATTCAGTGCGTCCGATTGAACATTTTAATTAAAATTTCTATTCCAATTTACTGACGACTAGCGACCAGCGACTTACCTACAAGATGAAGCGTTCGGTTTCAACTTTTTATATAAATCCGTCAATTGAGGGCATTGTAGCGCAACGGCACAGCATCTGTCGGTTTAAGGTTTGATTTCCACTCAGGAGAATGAATTAAATTACTTTTGATTTTCTCGCTTTCTTAAGAAGACAAAGCATGCGGAAAACAGCGTAAAGCTAATGAAAGTTTATACAATCGTTGTATTGGTATTTAAGTCTAAGAAACCATAGAACGATCAATTATTTATAATAAAAAATATTTTACATTAAAAATACGCTTCTTGTGTATATCTTACACAAGCTTTTTTTACGTTTAATAATAACAATGCCAAACTATATACAAAACATACTTTTAACTTCTCGCGGATACAAAAATTATACAAATTCAAATTTCCACATTTAAAAGTTCGAGATGTGGCTTACTTGTTGGAAATAAAACGCTGCGGAATAAATTTAAATAGAATCTCGTTTAATTTTAATATTCACAGAGTAGATTCAATATCGAGCCGATTGCGACACGCGGTCACGCCGTCACGCCGTCACGCCGCTCGAGTAGAAATTTTTCAACGACAAGATAAGTCGCTATAGAGAATTAGGGCAAAAGTACTCCTACATTGAATCGTGGGATGAGTGTAGTGCCTACTTGGATATGTCACGTCGGCGGCAGCAATACCGTATATTAAATAACATATACAGGGTGGAAGAGTCAGCACCACTTTAAATGAAACCACGGGTTTAACTACTAAAAGCGTAAAACAATTTTTAAAAAAATTCCAAAAATGAAAAAGTGATTTTTTTAAACAAAATAAATAATAAAATAATTTATTTATTTATATATACTTTATTGTACACCACAAATTGAAAGCAAGCACAACTTATATCTAGTAAATACACATAACATTGTGTGAAGCACAAATGGCGGTCCTATCGCTAATTAGCGATTTCTTCCAGACAATCTTGGGGTTAGGAGATATAAAATAAAAAATATATAGTGGGTGGTGTAAATAAACATTCATACTTAAATAATATTTTGTCCTTATACATAAATATTTATATTATAGTACAATATAATATACTAATACATAATTGTTGTAATATAAAACGCCATTTGTCAAGTACGATGCACGCACACATAAACCTATCAGAGAGAAACCACCTTCCACCCTGTATAGAAAAATATGAAAATAAAAACTATTTTTTGGTAGTAATATAAGGAACTGGTCCTTTGATGTGTTATTAAGAATTGTCCCTCTGTGCTGAGATGGCTATTTATCAATAAAATATTTGAAAATATTACATACGATATCCAGATGTAATGTGACAGACGACGCTTACTACTTACTAACTTGACTGGTGCCCAAAGAGTCAAACTAAAGTAAAGTAAGCACTTTTCTTTGATAGTACAGTATTTGTGGAAAATGGAAAAAGATTAAAAATAATTGAAAAAATAGTTTCATTTATCATGATCGGCTTCAGATTTTGTTATAATTTTTCTTTAGATTCAAATAGTTTTATTGGCATACTATCTAAATCGAAATGAAGATGAAGTACACCTCTATATCGCTATGTTTCATATTATATGCAGTAATTGAGTATTTATTGTAAATAAGCTGTTTTAGCTTCACTCTATAACCCGCACATTGCAGGGCAAATAGAAAGAACCTAGTACTAATATAGTCTGTTGTCTGCTTTTCGTAATTTTTTAACAGCTTGAGTTATAAACATTACTTTGCCTATTTCTTTTCTTTTGTATTAGCTTCACGTTGTATTCCATACATAACAGGGAGGGCAGATTCAGCATTGTGTCACCGTTGGCAAGGACGAAAACGGCGGCTAGGGCGCCCCCCGCGGGACTCGAGCCTCGACTTACGGCCGTAAATAGAGCGTTGAATTATTTTAGTTTTACATTTTTCGAAAAGTTTGCGTACAAATTACATGCTATTAAAGAAGATATATGCTGTAAAGTATAAGTATAAGATATACGCTGGAATATCTTTCGTTTCTAAGTTTTGATATTTTTGTCAAATAAAAAAAAATAAAACTTACAATTTTTAATTATTTTTTGTCTCAAAATGTTTTATTATGACTTATTTCTAAGAAATAGATAAATGGTGTCGCAGACTATTTTAGAACTAATGAACCTGAACGTTTTTGTAGTATAATGTACTTAAATTGTGCCCCGCACGCGGTTGAAGTGATACGATGGCGTTCCTAATTATTGTTATTACATTATTTCAGGCTAACTAAGAATTAAACCGTAATGACCTATAGCGCTCCGGAAAAATGTAACTTTCATATAAAACAAACAAAAAATATATAGTACCAGTATATATTTTTTGTTTGTTTTGTGTGAAAGATCCAAGAGATCTTAGCGTTTAAGCTAGCAAACAAACAAACTCTTCCGCTTTATTATATTAGTATAGATAACAATGGACCAATAGTGTAGTAACATTTAAAGCGGATAAAGTAAATAAGACGGTATAAGGTGTACTATATCGCAACTCGGCCGGAGCCCGTACTCTGCGGGAACTCGGAGGTGAGTTTGTCTTTTTCTCGGCGGAACTGGCCGCGATCCAAATCTGCCCTAAACTATTGCCAATATTTTGTTGCGGCTTTAGAGAGGGCTACGAGCGTAGAGGGAACCAGTCACTTGAATAAAGTATTCAACATATAGGAAGTAAATGTTAAGTTTAAAATTTGTTAAAATCAAATACAATAATAATATTATAATGCCATCAAATTAGTCAGTCAGTCAGTGAAAGACAAAATTATGAAAATTTGATTAGTTATAATTCTTAAACTACTCGTTCAAAATGAATGAAACTTAAAATATACTGTTTTCATACAATACCTGATTGGTTACTAAAAATTCAGCCTTCTAGTTTTATCCACAAGGAATGTATAGGGGATCGAAAATGGCCAGAACAGCTTCGAGAAAAGGATGGTATAGTCGTACCGCTGCTTAGCTCGACTTGAATGTTTACTATTAAAACAAGAATTTACTCTACTCTCGAGTTTCTACAATTTTTGGGAATCATACTACAACAAATTGGCACATACCTCTAATAAATAGAGATATGAAAATTAATAAAAAAAAGGAAAAAATAATTTACGTAAAAAAAATAGAAAGTTTGAAGCGCGCGCTTCTTGAACCGGTGCCTCTTATCAAACTACGTTCTAATTCTATCCTCCAACCTTCTGAGGCTATCTATCTAATCATAGGTTTTCTAAATAGTTCAACACCGCTTGTTCCGTGGCGCGCGCTGGCTGGCGGCGCTGGACTTCCGCTCGAAGAGTACGGATTCAATTGTTTCGACTTCTCGCGCGATTTATCTTAGACTTAAAATGACTCTTGAAAAACTGCCAAACTTGTTACACCCACGTAAATGTTCTTAAATCTGGGTCTTTCGAGAGACACTTTTATATTTTAAAATGTTGATACTATTTTTAAATTGTTAAATATTTTATAATACTAGATGCATCACTTGCATATTTATGCTATATCCAAATTTAAAAAAAGGATATATTTATAGTATAGGCATTAGTACCAATTCCGATTATATTTTCATCACAATATACATTTCAATTAACGCAACGGTTGTGGGTTCGATCTCTACACGGGGGAATGAATTATTATTAATTAATATTTTCATTCCTTCAAGGCTAAAGCCCGGTGTTGAGTCCTGCGACTCAGGATGCATTCCTTCGAAAAAATCAGTGGACAGTTGGGAACGGAGTGTCTTAACACTAGGTTCCCTCTCTTTATCGTGCTATATTTGGGATATGGTGTGAAGCTGATTTGATTTGCTTTATGATCGATATTTTTATGATAACAAAGACTATAGAAAAAAATTATAATACATTTTACACGACTATATTCCATTGTTCGTTCAAAAGTAAATACGCCCTAGTATTATTAAGTCGGATTAATACTTGTTAGAGTAAATACTAAAAACTAGTAAATACTAAACTCAGTTAGAGTTATCACCGTCAGAACAAGTGTGGTCATTAAACAACATCTTCACATTATTTTCTTAAGAAACACCAACTTTTTGATTGAACCTTAAAGTTATTATTTCTATTACAAAGAAGTAAGTTTGATATCTCAATGAAGGGGAAGGTTGATACAGCGCTCTCAGTACCGACTGCTCGGTCTAAGAACTAATAAAGTAGGTGACTGTCGTTAAGAGATACTGCTTGTGTCAATGTAACTGATACGGTAGAATGTAGGTTATACTTGTTTGTTTTTATTCAATTCTACAATTGAATAAGAAGTATTTAGAAATTTAAATACAAAATATAAATAATTACATATTTCAACCATTATCAACCGGGAAACCTAGTGTTAAAACACTCCGTTCTCGGTTATGGATTAAGACACTTTCGTTCAAAATTCTGTAAGAATAACATGAAATTATTTTTTAATAATGATAATAATACTAAATGCTAAATATTATTTAGTTTGAATAAATATTGCATAAATATTTGTACGTGATATAGGCTTTGTGGACGTAAAGCTACGCTTCAATGAAACAATACTCTAATGCAGTATTTCTTAATCCGCCTCCGAGCGCGGACTGACGAGACGATAGTGTTATCGCACTTGTAGCGATACACGTCGCGTGACATTTAATTACTTATAATGAGCTTTAACCCGACACGCGACCGTCACGTCACGGCTGTCACGTCTAGCAGGCCCGCATGCTTTGACAACTGATTTTATATATCTTTATATCCTTAAGCTTTTACTATATGAACTAGTTTTTAGTAGCTTTAGTTACTATATGAACGAACATAAGATTGTTGGTTTGAAATATTTCAATCGGTATTAAGAATTACAATATATAAAGGCCCCCACTGAGTCACGACTGCGTCTGACAGTGAACGTGATGGTCGTGGATTCGATGTTCACTCAGTAAAATTATCTAATTTATTTTCAATTTCTCGTTCTGGTAGAAGGACCCTGGCGTTGAGTTCCGTTACTCAATACGCAATGTCTTGAAAATTTTGCAGAGGCCGCTTCATACGTTTTACAGTAGGCGCTGTGTCTGGCTATACACGCGACGGTTATGGATTCGATTTCCACTCGGCGAAATTAATAATTTTCATGTACTCGCTCTGGTAAAGATAGAGTGTCTAAACACTAAATTGCATAAAACACGATAGATTTACCAGATAACGTGGAACTATAAAAAATATGATTATTTTTATTTACAATTATGATGGTATCTCGCTAAATTAAGAACAGTAAACGTTTATAGTAGGGTTAATGCAATGCTTTTACGTGCCACAGTGTACTAGTCACGCAGCGAGCACGCCAGTACCGAAACAAATATAAAAGAAAAGAAACTTGATCGGTCAAGAGCGACCTAGACTTACCCGCCGTGGGTTCTGTATCAATTTATACAATATATATTTATATATTGTACATCAACAATATATATGAAACGAATAATAAATATATAATTAATCTTACTACTCAAACTTATTTAAGCGGAATAAAATAGTATTTAGGAGCAAATATTTGAATAGCTCTTACTAAACATGTGCAGGCGACTGGATCTCACCGGGAGGGCCCTCCAGCGTAGAGCGGTACCCTGTCCAGTGCACCTCTCTCCGGGAGGACGCGCGCCACGACCCACTGTACCGCACTCCACTACAGCACGGAGCGTCGAGCACCTCTCGGATAAACTTCAGCATAAGTAAGTATTTAAAGCGCAGCTCTCACTTGATATGGACTTTTGTGGTTTGGACTTATTATTGACTAATTGCACTTTTTTTAGATTCTCGCACAGCAATAAGAACCTAGTGTTAAGACACTCCGTTCTTTATTTTTTTATTTATTAGGGTAAACTGTTATATAGTAGCCTCCAGAAATTGGCGGAAAGTAGTGAACGTAGTGTCTTAACACTACGTTCCCTCTGCCTACCCTGCTGTGTGCGGGATACAGCGTGAACCTTTTTTATTTTTAACAGTCATATAAATTGGCATGTTGTGACTGACGTATAATTCGTTATATCTATCTGTTTGCGCACTTTTAAGTTTAATTTATATTCTGATATTTCTATATAAAAAAATTGCCTGAAGATTTTATCTATTTTAAATTGTTATTCCACACTTAGTCTCACAAGTCCGGCCCTGTGTTCCGATACCTTACGTCGTTCCTTACGTTGAATTCCATTTTCCGCTAGAACGATAAGATGCAAAAATTTAGCCCACAAATAACCGTTATAACTGAGACTTACTCCACACATACAAAATACCACAATTAGCTCTGAAGTGGTCCTCCATACTTAAATACTTAAAGTTGGTTTGAATAAATTAGTAACGTTAAAGTAATTACTTCTACACTCGGAAACACGCGCCAGGAGAGTTTCAAATAGTTTTATTTAACGCTTAAGGGTTTTTATATGGAGTATTAAGAAGGCTTATTACGTTTGAAATTTAATTCTTGTCTAAATTACTTTGATAACGGAGACGACACTACAACTGCATTAGTGTCCATTTCCAGATAGCAAAGTACGTAGATGGAACCTTGTGTTGAGATACTCCGATGTTGAATGACGTACCTCAACGCTGCATTCCATCCTATTACCAGATCCTCCGAGTGGGGATTGAACGCACAATCGTCGCGCTTATAATCAAATGATGTGCCACTGCGTCACTACAACCTCTATGTACATATGTCCATTCAAAAATAAGTTTTCATAAATAATATAATACAACGTGTAAAAGATATTTAAAAACAGTTATTTTAAAATAAATACCCGTCGTACCCACCGCACTCACTGTGGCATTCGCTTGTCAAACTATGTGAATGTATAGGTATATCTCTTATTTCCATCAGTCACTCACAAACTTGACAACGCAGTAAAGGTGAAAAATGATGTAAGTGTTGATTCAATTCCCATTATATTAATGTTAGCTTTTTTTTAATTTAGACACAAATCATTAAAGATGTGGAGGCCTTATATTGAACCGTCATCCGTGGCGCGTACTCCGTTATACAAAAAGTCTCCCCTTTTCCACTATCTCTATTCCGTTTCGTGGCACCAGCTATTTGCTTAATGTACTGTAGCTTCGGATTTACATGCAATAACAGTCACATTACACGTGATGAATGGCTCTCAGCACTCACCACCATCTGCGGGTTACAGATACAAATTAATGTGCAAAATGAGAAGAAACTACTGAACATCCTAAGGGTCGCTTTGTAGGAAGAGGAGCGCAGGGCAGTATCTGATAGTTGCGGAGTGCCGGTTCAATTTTGTAATGACGCTCGCCTCCACTGTCTGACCTCCTCTCTTTACTTAACCAGCTATGGTCAACTCAATTACTTACTAATCAGTTCAGAGTCACTATTATGAAAAATACTTTTTCATAATAATGTGAAATTAAGAAACCAGTCGTGGCACAGAGGCTCAAGTGTGTGACTGTAAGTGTGAATGATTGTGGGTCGATCCCCACTCCAAGAAATGAAATATTTAATATATTCATTTTTTCGCTCTGGCATCGAGGCAAAAAGTGATGGTGAGTTCCGCCACTCAACAAGGAAAGCCTCCAGAATTCGGTGGAAAATGGAAAACGGAATGTCTTAACACTATACTCCCTCTGCCTAATCTGCCGTGTGCGGGATACAGCATGAAGCTGAAAAAAATATGTAGATACTACGCACATACGAGTATATTATACAGTTAAACTTTAAACAAACAAATAACTAAAGATTATTCAAGCTGCAGCACAGATATAGTGTAAAATTGGGCCGTATACAGGGTGGAAGCGTCTGCGCTTCTTTTACGGGAGCATATATAGGGTAAAATATTTCAAACCCAACCCAACCTAAAGAAATTAATCAAGATACCCCCAACAGTTTAGACGTAGGATTTTTTTTTCATTTCACGATGTTTATCCATATCTGCATTTGTCACCATGATACCACAGACGGAAACACCTACTAGTACAAAAATACTACAAAGCGTTGCTGATCTGCCGCTTTTCATTCTCATAAAACATACTAAAACGAGAAAGGGATATTTCTCGTTCTATTTTACGCAATTGAACATCGCCGCCATTACCTACGACTCGATTTCGTGAATGAGGCGTATGTGGCGTTATCGCGTTGATAGGTTTGTGTCTGTGTGCGTCATTCTTGACGAATGGCACTTTATTTTACAACGATAATTTTATTAATTATTTTATTTGAAAAAAGCACTTTTTCATTTTTGGAAGAATCTCTTTTGTTTCAATTGTATTAGGTTTTTATAGAGTATTTAAACTGTGGTTTCATTCAAAGTGGCGATGATAAAAACAGCCTGTATATATTTAACTTCGAAAGCCACAACGAAGCGACTCACTGGCGAAGTTGGTTTAAAGGGAACAATCTCTGCGCTCCGCTCTCTACGGCCCACAGTCAACGTCGACTCGAGTTCTGCTGTTATATTGCGTGCTATATATTGGTTTATATACTACAATAGGTTTTATATTATTTCAAGTTAATATATAAAAAAAAATTGTGGAAAAACGCTTTTCAGTAAACGTATAAACATTTTAACGTAGTGGTTTTTGAATCCTCATCTGTTGCGAAAATTCCAAGATATGTTCTTATATACATAGAAGCTACGTACGGGTACGTAGCTTATGTAACTTAACCGTTACTATCGGCGCGGGGCACGTGTATGTGACTGTAAACGCGACTGGTTGTGGGTTCGATTTCCACTCGAGAAAATGAAATATTTATTTAAATTTATATTTTCCTTCTGAATTCGACGGAAAATGGGGAACGGAGTCTTAATATTTCGTTCCCCCTGCCTACCGTGCCGTGTACGAGATACACTGCGAAGCCAAAAATAGTTTCCTGAAGTAATATCCTGATATTGTTTGTGACGAAAATAGCAAACATATTTAAGCTTGTTCTATGTCTATTGCAGTGAATATGTAATGAAATTACAAACTTAGTGTGTCATTTACATCAAGTAACATAATTATGACTCATTTTGTCAGTAACTATAAAGTATAGTGCAGTGTAGGAGTAGAAGTCGAAGTACATATAAAAGACCACATCACGTCCTGTCACATAGCTGACGGGAACTCCTCTGAGGTCTGAGTATCGTTACGACGAGGTACTCTATCGGCGGGTATGCATTACTCTTCAAGTCAAGTTGTAATAAGGAGAGTGTTATTAAAATAATGTATTACTAGAGGGCGCTCGCGGCTTCGCCCGCTTATTAGGAGTTAATTATAAAAAAACCACGACACACGTGTTCAATGACATATTTTTAAGAGTCTGAATTTCAAATTTTATAAAAATCGGTATAGATTAAAAAATTTTTCCATACAAATTTTCAACACCTATTTCATCCCTTTAGGGTTAAAATTTTTCAAATTCCCTTCTTAGTGGATGTCCAGAATATGAAAATAAACATCTGCCCAAATTTCATGTGTCTACCATCAGCGGTTACGGCTCTGCGTGCGTCTTACCTCAGTCAGTCAGCACAAGTCCTTTTATATATATAGATATGAAATTCTTAAAAGTCAACTTAAATAACTTTTAATTTTTTTTGCTTTACGTTTCATCCCGTGTATAGTAGGATAGGCAGGTGGGACCTGGTGTTAAGATACTCCGCCTTGTGCTTTCCGCACGAATTCAAGTTAAATACTCGAATAATAAGCAAATATTACGATTTTTAACATTTTAATCGATTTGTCGTAATGATAAAAGATTTTAATTAAAGTTAGAGATAGAGATCAGACGGCGCACTCGCGACGGATAGCGACCCAATAAGCGGCATGAAGCCTTAAGATATCGCCGGAACTTAAGTCAAGTGCCAATATAGATAAGAAGAACAACACTCTAGAGTACCGCGTCATCTCAGTAGAGACGCGACCCGCGGTTTGTCTACGACTATATTTTTTATAATACATTATAATTTTCTTATTTTTAATAAGTTTACTAAGCATATCATAAAAAAAATAATAGAACTTATTGAAAATATTCAATTGTATAAATCTATGTATAGCAAAAGAAAGTAGAGCAAAACTAACAAGGAAATAAAGTTTTTAACATAAAAAGATAAAAATGTTCGCTTGTTAAGTTTGATCTAATCTTAGCGAGAATAAAAGTTTGTCAGAGAAGAATCTTCACGATATATACTTATAAAAGTCGCTACGATTTAACTTTCATTATTGCGCCGAGTTAGCATGTTTATCTCGCCTTATCTTCTCATACTGGTCCCCGCGTCGCGCGTCGATACTTTACAAATACGTAACTGTATTGAAAGGAAATTCTGATTGTGAGTTCATAGTTTATAAAAGTTGATACTGCGTTTAGATGACGTGATGATGTGAATACATTCTTAGCCGACTTCTGTAAAAAAAGGAAGTTTTTTTGTTATATCATTTTGTTCATTTCTGATAAGATCATATAAGTCTTTTTTTTTAAACCTTTTGAAAGAAAAATACTTATTTAGAAAACGTATAAAAATTTGGACATAGCGGGACTCGAACCCGCGCCCCCTGGAAACCGACCAGGCGCTCTAATCACTAAGCCATACGTTCTCGCCAAGTTTACTTATTTATGTTGTTAGTATCTCTGTATTGACATAAGTTGTAACAAGCGTATGAAAATTTCGACGTAGCTTGGCATCAGTTGCTTTACATTTCAGGTTCTATGTAGTGTAAAATAACTACGTTATGAGTTTCAATTTATCATTCAATAACTATGTACTTAGAAACAAGTACAGTTGAGTTATGAAAATTATATGGCGTAAAGTTATTAATATAAAATCAATATTACAGCAATTAATGATATGCCGCCTTCCTGTGGTTAAATATTCAACGTTGTTGTCTTCGGCTTCCAGAATTTCGTTTTTTTTTTCTTTATCATTAATTTTCGAGCGCTTATTAAAAAATAAATAATCAGTTATTACGCACCCCACACCACGTTACAATAACTAATTACACGTTACTACATACCCATGTGTTTATAATTTATATGACACACATATTACACGTATGTATGTGTAGGTAACACATTTCTAACGAACTAAAATTACACCATACGAGGAGGGAAATTCTGTAAATAATGTGAAGATAAAACCATATTACCCGTGCGCTGTGAACGAGGCAGGTAGTTCAGTGCTGCATTGAGGAGGAGGACTGCGAATGTGCAAATACGAGACGTCGTAACGAGGAGGAGGTCCCTCTTTGTTGACGCGCGTAATGAGGTCTTACAAGCACTAGTAGTAGTAATAGCCAGTAGTAGCTTGTAATGTGTCAGCTAGGGAATAGGCGCTCCCGTATATTTTAATGGTTTTAGACGGACGAGCTTACAGTAAGGTATGCTTTGCGTATAATGTATATGTACGTATTCCTTAACTTACTTTTCTACTTCTTTTTGTATGGGAAGAACAAAAAGTCGAATATTTTTTTAATATAATATATTTATTTAATCAAATATTTAATCAAAGTATAAACCATTGTTATTTATGCTCTTTTGCCATCTCATCGATAGTTCATTGATCCCTTTACTTCTTTAAAAAAACCATTCAGACAATCAATAAAATCTATTAAGGCGGCTTAGACTCGGACTGTCCCATCGGAGTTGATTTTGTTCCCTTGCAAGAAGTTATCTAAATTTCTAAACTAGTGGTAATCTGTTGGAGCAACGTCCGGGGAGTACGATAGATGACTAAAACATTCCAATTGAAGCTCTACTAATTTGGTAGCCGTCTCTTTTCTTTTTTGTGGAAAAGACAAGGCAAACGAGCGTGCGGGTCACCTGATGGTAAGTGATTACCGCCGCCCACGACCCCGTGCAACACCAGAGGAGCTACAGGTACATTACCGGCCTTTAAGATGGGTTGGGGGCCGGAGCCCGGCATTATCTGATGAGAAACGCAGCATAAAGCCACTACTTAACGTCGGTTTCAAATGCCAGGGGTGGTAATGATCCGGTCGAGTCTGCCCATTTGTGTAGCCGCAGTCCAGCTCTGCTTGCAACACAGACAGACAGATAGACAGACAGACAGAATCATCTTCGAATTTATAATCTCTATATATAATAAGACAGTAAAAATATTTTGTCTGTACATTTAGTAATTTTGACTGAAATGGATAGAGGGACACTTAAAAAGACTAATAGAAAGCAAAAAGATTTTTTTTGAATTTCTTGTCTGTCTGTCTGTCTGTCTGTCGACATATTGTTGTCCGCATTTTTCTCTGAAACTACTGACCCGATTTACTT
>JAATLQ010032289.1:0-13692 GCA_013421005.1 Heliconius erato x Heliconius himera | reverse complement strand
ATATATATATATATATATATATATATATATATATATATATATATATATATATATATATATATATATATATATATATATATATATATATATATTTAGAGGCCAGTCGTGGCGCAGGGGCACAAAGTATGACTGTAAAATCGACTGGTTGTGGGAGGAAATGAATTTATTTACATTTATATTTTCATTTCTTCGCTCTGGTGTCGAGGCAAAGCGCGGCGTTCAGATCCGCCACTCAATACGTAATGCCTCCAGAACTCGACGGAAAGTAGGAAACGGAGTGTCTTAACACTAGGTTCCCTCTGCCTACCCTGCTGTGTGCGGGATACAGCGTGAGGCTGATATTTTAAATTATATAAATAAAATAAAATGTAATAGTGAAAAAAGTAGTATAAGATACTCAATTTCAACCCTTCTTCTTACCAGACCAGAGAAAACGAGAATAAAAAATCGAAACCCTTAACTGTAATCGAATCCACGACCATTGTTTTACAGATTATTTCTAATCTACTATAGCGTTAAGCTACCTGCCCGTATTTATTTAAAGTTTATATGAAGTTAAACAGTATAAACCATTTTTCACTTTGCCGTAAATGATTTATTAGTTAAGTTTGCTGTCGTAGCTGGAAGTTAGCGTCAACCTGCAGCCTTCAGGCGAGATGCAGCGTTTGACGTACTGTTGTCCTTATAACACGGTACAGTATCTCTGAAACGAGGTTTTAGTTGATTTTTCTGAAACTCTCTTTTTTTAAAGTTCACGAATGTGAAACTGAAGATTTTAAATTTATAGAGGTGGGGTAAGGAAGTGATTTATCACTAATTCTTCTTAGCTTTGAATAAAATGTCTTGATATATTTTTGAGTAACAAAATTGTTTTGTAACACTACTACTATATAATTTACAGTATTTATTAGAAATCATCAATTTATTTGTAGTTCACATTAGTATTATAGAAATATTAATTAGATTATAGAAATATTAATTTTGACTTCTTTAAAAGCCAGAAATTCACAAATATCTGAAAAACTATATACATTTTTAATACACGTATAGTCAAACACGACTATAATAGAATATTACACAAAATCAATGATTATATTATACACACAATGGTTGTGGGTTCGATTCTCACTTGGGGGCAGTGAATTATTTTTATTTTCGCTCTTCGTGTTCCACCACTCAACACTCAAAATTTCGAAAATAGACCGGAATAAGGAAAGATTGTTTTAACATAAATCCCTGCCGTCCCCTCTCCGTGTTAAAAGCGGGAAAATGCGTGAAATTGTATTATTTTTTTAATTTAATCCATACATACAAATTGGTCGCCTCTTTTCCCGTAGCCTATCATGTTTCTCCTCGATAAAACTATTATGTTTTAAGTGACTTATAGTTTAAGCTTTTGTAACATTATTACACCTTGAAATTCCGAACTCTTCTGCACGAACAAAGTTACCACTTAAACTGGTCGTCGTCTTGACACTCTCGGACTAACTTTTTTTAGAAATAATTTGCTATTTTTGTACTGTTTTATAATTTAATTTTACATAATTATATACATAATATTATAGAAATAATAATATATAATTAAATTAAATGAAGAATTGTGTTCACAAAATCATTGATACTATAAAACTTGCTTTTCAATATTAAAATAAAAGTTCCAAAGATTTTCTTGCACCGGTTTTTTTTTATGCCTGAGGCAGTAAATTTATTGAACCGGTGGTAAATTAGTTGACGTTTGAAAAATGAAGCTGATAACTTATTTTTTTTAACTAGCAGACCCCGCGCGGCTCTGCTTGCTCGCTTGCTATACGAATATTTATTAATATTATATACAAATATATTTATTGAGGCCAGTCGTGGCGCAGGGGCACAAAGTGTGGCTGTAAAACCGACTGGCTGTGGATTTGATTCCCACTCGAAGAAGAAATATTTACTTAAATTTATATTTCCATTTCTTCGCTGTGGTGTCGAGGTGGGGAACGGAGTGTCTTAACACTAGGTTCCCTCTGCCTACCCTGCTGTGTGCGGGATGATTTATTTTTTAAATGTATTTATGGAAATTTCGTCGATTATTATACATTTAATAAATCTTTATTTAAATATTTTTAGATTTTCATTCGAGTTTGCTCGTTAAAGGTTGTAATTAATAGAAAACTTTTTAGCGCGCACGGCAAATGCAATTGTAAAACCCGATCCCGCGGAAAAACGATAGCCTATATATATTTCGCTCGTAGACCCCTTTACCTTTCATTAAAAAAATCGGTCTTTCCGGAGATAATTCCGAACAAACAAAAAGACAGAAAGACAAAAAAAATAATTAGTTTGTATTTCAGTATCGTGTAAATAATTATATGCATTTGAAAAAAAACACGGGTTATGTGTAGATTATAATTTAGCAAGGCTATATATAACGCTTTCTCACTGGGCGCAGCATCAAGGTCGCTGTCGACGGTTTTGCTCTAACCATATGCCCGTGAACGCTGGCGTTTCCCAAGGCTGCGTGCTGTCCCCTACGCTGTTTCTTCTGCATATCAATGACATGTTAGAGGATTCTAGCATTCATTGGTATGCAGATGATAGCACGGTGGACGCTATTTACTCCGGCCGAGCAAGTCTTTCTCGGGAAAACGCCGAACAGTGCCGAAAAAAACTTGTGTCTTCTGTTGAGGCATCCCTCGACAATGTCTCCTCATGGGGTGAAAGGGACCTAGTTCAGTTTAACCCCCTGAAGACACAAGTTTGCGCGTTAACCACAAAAAAAAAACCATTTATCGTATCGCCAGTCTTTCAGAACATTCCCCTTACAGCCGCGCCCAGTATCGGTATATTGGGCCTCAATGTTTCGAGTGACTGCCAGTATCGCGATCATTTGGAAAGCAAGGCCAAGTTGGCCCTGAAGAAACCGGGGGTCATCAACAGAGCGAGACGGTACTTCACGCCAAAACACCGTTTGGCCCTATGTAGGGCCCAGGTTCGGCCTCATATGGAGTACTGTTCTCATCTCTGGGCTGGTGCACCCCAGTATCAGCTTGAACCATCTGATCACATACAACGTAGAGCCATTCGAATCATTGGGGACCCAATAATCTGTGAAAGCTCGAATAGATTTTGTTTTGTATAGTATAATCCATTTACCGATAAAGGCTATTCTGTATCCCGCACACAGCAGGGTAGGCAAAGGGAACCTAATGTTAAGACACTCCGTACCCCACTTTCCGCTGAGTTCTGGAGGCATTGCGTGTTGAGTGGCGTACCTCAACGCCACGCTTTGCCTTGACCCCAGAGCGAAAAAATGAAAATATAAATGTAAATAAATATTTAATATCCTCGAGTGGGGATCGAACCCACAACCAGTCGATTTTACAATCACAATTTGTGCCCCTGCGCCACGACTGACCTCTTTTTATAAACGTTAATAATATCATTGTAATCCACTAAACCTACAATTAGAATAAATCACGTATCACACATAACTCTTTGCTATTTCCATACGACCACGTGGACCAAGCCGCGTGTAAAACCTAGTTATTATTCAAAAAATAAGACAAATAGAAGGCAGGTAGGCTGCGATATTCAAAATAAAAGATATAAGAAATTTGAATCTTTTATCTTATGTACTCCGCCGTAATATTCGTGCTTAAGTGAAGTTTTCTAGCGGCGAGATGTAATTGCTGGCAATGTTTCGTATCTGGAACAAGTGTCTTAAGTAGGAATCTGCAATTGAAATATTATCAACAAAAAAGTTTCTTTTAGCTTCTTTTATTTTGTTTTGTATATGTCTAAAATATTTTACTGCCGAGGCCGGTCGTGGCGCAGCGGCACGAGGTGTGACTGCAACCGACTGGTTGTGGGTTCGATCCCCACTCGAGGAGATGAAATAATTACTTAAATTTATATTTCCATTTCTTCGCTCTGGTATCGAGGTTAAGCGCGGCGTTGAGTTCTGCCACTCAACACGCAATGCCTCCAGAATTCGGCAGAAAGTGGGGAACGGAGTGTCTTAACACTAGGTTCCCTCTGCCTACCCTGCTGTGTGCGGGATACAGCGTGAAGCTAATTTAATTTAATTTTTAATTTTTAATTTTACTGTGTAAGACTACTACTGTACACAAAAATATGATTAAGTCGTCTGTAGTTATATTTTTTTATGAAAAAGTCAAGGCATACTCTCTCATTCCGTGTAATACTAGAGAAGCTAAATTTGCGTTTCGAACCTTTAACGTGAATATAGGTGCGCTATTTAAAGATACCCATACCGTATTGACCCGGAAACACTGCCATAAGCCTTTCCACAAATGTGAGGCATGGAAGGAAGTTCTAATCGAACCACATAGTAGTAGAGTGCCACGTGTCTAGATGGTGGGGATATTACTTTAGCTTATGACGTGCTGTTTGATGAGACAATTCAGCTGCAGGACTCAGGCCTAACAGTTCCCCAGAGCATTCTCCCTGATTGTAGAGAACTTTGAGATTGAAGCAAGGAAATTTCTTTACGCAAACCCTATATTTCAAGATTTTCACAGATTATTGGGTCCCCAACAATTCGAATGGATTTGCTTTTTAAAATTAACTAACGTCTTTAAATATAAATGTATGTTAAAAAACTTATTATGCTACAATCGTCTAAAGAAGATAGTGAAAACCTAGTGTAAACTAACTGAGGCCAGTCGTAGCGTAGGAGCACAAAGTGTGACTGTAAAACCGACTGGTTGTGGGTTCGATCCCCACTCGAGGAGATGAAATATTAACTTAAATTTATATTTCCTTTTCTTCGCTCTGATGTCGCGCTAAAAGCAGTTGAGTTTTGCCACTCAACACGCAACGCCTCCACAATTGGGCAGAAAGTGGGGAACGGAGTGCCTTAACACTAAGTCCCTCTGCCTACCCCGCTGTGTGCGAGATACAGCGTGAAGCTGATTAGTGTAAACTATTAAGATTACATTACATAATTTCTTCTCTATTATGTGGCGATATTCAACACCACATCAAGGAAATCAAACCTACACCTAACATTTCGTGTAAAACACTAGGATTATAACCAATATTTCTTTCCCAGTATTAATTATATATAATTTTTCAATGCCACCACCATCCAGACCAGTTATCACACACAATATAAACTATTCCCATAAGCGGAACGAGAGTTTAAGTCGGCAAACGCGAATGAAGCAAAACACCTCGCAATAAAGCCGCATTATTCATGAGGCTATTTATTTGTATTGCTTACTTACCTTATCTGGGTTCCTTTGTGGTTGGGTAAAAAGAGACGTTTGATGGCTGTGGTAGCGTTGAATTGTATTAATAAGTTTATATGAATGATAATGTAGAGATGTGTGGGGAACGGAGTGTCTTGACACTGTGGCCTAGGCCTACCCTGTTGTGTGAGGGTGAAGCGAAGTTAATTTAATTATGTACATAATAATTTGTTAAGAAAAACTGAATTTCAGTTTTATTTAACAATATAAAACAATTGTAAGGAACAGACTAATTGAAATTTGGCTAGGGAGAGATTTCTCTACCTAAAAAGAGCTTGGACACTGTACGTACTCCCCAGTACGTAACATTTCGAATTCGGGTGGAAAGCGGAGAGAAGGGCGTCCTGATATAAAGTCTTTTTATTAGGTTTACACTGTATCCCACACATAACCGGGTAGGTACTTAGTGTTAAAATACTCCGTTCCCCATTGAGATATTTCCGTTCCCCACTTTCCACCGAATTCTGGGCGCACTGCGTTGAGTGGCGGAATTCTACGCCGCACTTTACCTCATTACTAGAGCGAGTGAATGAAAAATATCAAAATTATATTACCCATGTTAATTCTCGTCCTCCATTATAATATATATATTTTTTTAGCTTCACGCTGTATCCCACACACAGCAGAGTAGGCAGAGGGAATCTAGTGAGTGCTAAGACACTTTGTTCCCCACTTTCTGCCGAAATCTGGAGGCATTGCGTATTGAGTGGCAGAACTCAACGCCGCACTTTGCCTCGACACCAGAGCGAAGAAATGGAAATATAAATTTAAGTAAATATTTAATCTCTTCGAGTGGGGATCGAACCCACAACCAGTCGGTTTTGCAGTCACACCTCGTGCCGCTGCGCCACGACTGGCCTCGATTTAATTGAATCGAATATAAATTATTCCCTAATTTATTATAATACAATTTATTTATTACAACATACACGGAACTAAAGCGTACACTCCTACTAGCGTACTTAACCAAGAGTTTTTGCAGCCGACCGCGTCGAAGTAAAAACTAAAACGACTTATCTCAGCGTCATGTAAACGGGGGCCATTTGAATTGACACCAATTACTTACGTCGCTTTGGAATTACTTTATAAAGTTTTAGTTTTAGCATTGCAGAGTAAGGGTTTCTTTCTTTTTTATCAGCTTCACGCTGTATCCCGCACACAGTAAAGTAGGCAGAGGGATCCTATTGAAAGTTAAGATATTCCGTTCCCCACTTTCCTCCGAATTCTGGAGGCAGTGCGTGATACGTGGCGGAACTCAACGCCGCGCTTAATAGTGAAGTATCTGATAAAATTAATAATGTATTATATCGGCATTATTAGTGTCACTCAATAATGTCTTCGATTTTTACAATATATTTTCAGCATTAATTTCAAATCAGCTTCGCGCTGTATCCCGCAAACAGCAGAGTAGGCAGAGGGACCCTAGTGTAAAGACAATCCGTTCCCCACTTTCCACCTAATTCTACAGGCATTCCGTGTTAAGTGGCGGAACTCAACACCGCGCTCTGCCTCGACACTATTGCAATTTGAGTTAGTTTCCCCAAACTTTAACAAAATCATTCAAAACAAAATTAAACTATCAAACAACGTCATCGTTTGGATAGATAGTAAATAAAGTCATTATACTACCACAATAGACGCTCTAACGCTTCGTTCTATTTCACGGCGTTGCTTGTCAGTTTCAAAATATGCCGTCAACTGCATACCATACGTAAATCAGTGTTGAGGTTCTCTTGTAAATTAATTCTAGCCTTAAATACAAGTACTAACACACGCTTGTCGCGATATTGAACCTTATTTTAATATACACAAGGTTCAATTTCTGAGAACACGTTTGTATAAACAAATTGAATATCATATTGTGTTATCGATAGTTCAATTTCGCGTGAATTTATATGTGTAGAAATAAAAACGATTTTAATGTAGGTATTTAAAATACAGCCATGTTTTTAATATTATATAGAATTCTGGAGGGATTGCGTGTTAAGTGGCAGAACTCAACGCCGCGCATAACCTCGACATCAGAGCGAAGAAATGGAAATATCAATTTAAGTAAATATTTAATCTCCTCGAGTCGAGTCGAGGGGATCGAACCCACAACCAGTCGGTTTCACAGTCACACTTCGTGCCGCTGCGCCACGACTGACCTCTTTTTAATGCGGTATAAAAATATGGCTTAAAAACCAAGTCACTCATTATCTTAGTTTCTGGATTATATTTTACATTCTGCCTAAATGTATTTATCGTTAGAAACATTGTATTTGGAGCATTAACATTTTCTTGTTCAAGACTTAAGCCAGAGGCATCCAAACGCTGTAGGCACGTTCTAGCATTATATTTTGTTGTAAAACATTATTGTATTATAAATACAAGAAATATTCTAATACTTTTTAGCTTTACGCTGTATCTCGCACGTCACATAGTAGGGAGAGGGAACCTAAGAACATAGTGTTAACACACTTGGTTCCCATTAAGACATTTCCATTCCCCATTTTCCGCCAAATTCTGGAGGTAATGCGTTGAGTTTCGAAAATCAACGCCGGGCTTTGCCTCTTTACAAGAGCAATTAAAGAAAAACATTAAATTTTGCCTTGTGCCAGTGCACCACTATTGGCTTTATATGCTTAATGCATTTCATAAAATAATTCATATACATTCATCTCTTGCGATTCAAAGATGAAAACAATAAACAGAATAGAATCCTCTCATTGAGGTTTCAATGAATGCAAGGATGAACAGCCGCGAACATATGGGTCATGAGGTAAAGGATGTTTTGGTTAGCTTTTTTGCTAATACGAATCCGGATAAACCATTTTCCCTCTCTCTCTCTCTCTTGGTGAAAAGTAAGGAGTTTTAACGCTAAGACACTCCGTGTTTCCAGTATAAAAATGACGGAACCCAACGCCGCGAAATATCTTACCAACAACGATTTGTGTTAGATGACCTATTGAGGATACCCTCAAGTGGGAATCGATCTCACTATCATTGTGTCTAGTCTTTATGACATCACTGATTTTAATTTAATTATTAATTTAGTAAGTACTTTATAAATGACCGAGAGAATATGAAATAAATTCCTGTCAATTACAAATTGCGCTTGATTCATTAGCATAATTTGTTAGCAAATAAATCGATATACACGTATTTACTACGATTCATAGAATAAATCTATAGACATATTAGTACCACATTGGTTACATTTATCACAAAGCCAACTGAAAATAGCCTTTACAAAATATTTAACACTAGTGGACGCGCGCGGCTTCGCCCGCTTATTTGCACCCTTAGGCGTGAACTCTAAAGAAACCACGAAACAGGTGTTCAATAAAATATTTTTAAGAGTTTGAATTTCAAATTTTATAAAAATCGGTGCCTATTTAAAAAAAACCATACAAACTTTTAACGCCTATTTTATCCCTTTAGGATAAAAATTTTTCAAAATCCCTTCTTAGTGGATGTCCAGATTATGAAAACAAACATCTGTCCAAATTTCACGTTTCTACGCACAGCGGTTACGGCTGTGCGTGCGTCTTACCTCAGTCAGTCAGGTACATGTCCTTTTATATATATACAGATAGATTATATTGCAGAATCAAAGTTAAAGTCGTGGGCACAAGCGTGCGACTGCAGCCAAAAAGTTAAATAATTTTATTAAAAATAAGAAGAACATGTTGCATTTTTTGAACGTTAAATAATTTACCACCAGTTCACTAAAGTTAATGCCTCAGACCTGACAAAAACTGGCGCAAGAAACTCAGCAAATTTTTTTTTATTCAATTATACAAAAACACATTTTAACATTTCTGACAAGTAAGAACAATAAGTTCCCAGGTTCTAGGGAGTACCGCCGCACATAAGATGGTGGGCAAAGGTCCACCATGTTATGTGGGTCAATACAGCATGAATGTAATAAAAATATTTTAAACTTTATATATCTTTAATATCAGTGACTGAGATTGCTCGAAAAATTACCCCGATGAAGTAGCAGTGAGCAGGAGTCAGGGTGGTCTTTGGGGCGGGTCGTCAACAAAATTTTTTTTTTATGGAAAAGACTTATGGAAGTGCGGGTCACCTGATGGTAAGTGACTACCGCCGCCCACGACCCCGTGCAACACCAGAGGAGCTACAGGTGCGTTGCCTGCCTTTAAGGTGGGTTGGGCACCGGAGCCCGGCATTACCTGATGCGAAACGCAGTGGCATAAAGCCACTACTTCACGCCGGTTTTAAATACCGGGGGTGGTAATGATCCGGTCGAGTCTGCCCATGCGTGTTGCCATTGCTGGCAACGCGACTCTACCACACGTACTTTAGTCGCCTCTTACGACACCACCAGTACCAGGATGATCCTATTCTAGGCCGGGATCACACGGCACAAATTTTTGGGAGAGGACTAAGTCCAGCAGTGGGCGTAGTTTAAGTTGGGATGAAGTTGATATTAATAAATATCTGTGATTATTTCATTCATTTAATGAGTGTCGATTATTGGTGCAATTACATTGTACACAAACAACAAATATTATAATTACTTATAACGAAGAAGTAATTGAGCTATATATATTATCAATTAATACATAGATTGGTATTTCCAATATATTCCTAAATTAGAGCATAATTCCCATATATTAGGAATTTGAGAGTAAAATAAATTTTCAGCATTTGCGGTTTAAACATCAAATTTATGTAGTAGAACATAATATGTAACAGCATTATGTAATGTAGCCTCAATTAATAATAGTTTTATATTAGAACCAGCTGTCCACCTTTACATTATGTGCAAGAACTATGAAATGAAAGACCCCTTAACCGTAGGTATTTCCAATTTTTTATTTTCATTTTTAAAGTATTATTTCACACTTAGGAAAAATACTTTATAGAAAACATATAAAAATTTGAACTTAACGGGATTTGAACTCACGCCTCTTGGAAACTGCCCAAGCGCTCTGATCAACTAAGCCGTACGTTTTTATCGGACTACGTCGATATTTCTAAAATTTACTTAGTGCTCCCCTAAACTCTCCAAGGAACCTACATACAAAATTAAAGCGGTTTGTAGGTTGTCTTTTAATCACTGGTGGCCCGCTCGCGCCTTCGCCTTTTAATATTTTTATTATGCTACATTTACCAAAACATTTTTTAATTACCAAAATAACATTACAACTACAATCTTCCTTTTTATCGAACTTAAGATCAATGCTCTTAGTCTTACTGGCCTTCACAGCGACACCTATTGGGGAGGGAAGAGGGTACTCTGTCCCTGAGAAAGTGCAAACCCTACTTGAGAGGCTGCTTGAGAGGATGTTGTCAGCGGCAACGGAACTCGAATAAGGTTAGACTTGAACCTAGATTTGCGGCCATCGATCGAGGTGGTACCCTAATCTGTAAAATCTAAGAGATACTTATATCCTGAGCGCAAGCGTTCAACAATACTAGTATTATTAACAAACAATACAATAGAATTTATCTGTATATTTATTTCGATACATCGATATCTAATGACAAAATCCAGGGACAACTGGAACAGAGCTGGCGCATCTCGCGTAAGTAAAAGAGCAATAATTTATTTTAATTTTTAATCTTTTTCGAAAACTATGCGTTTAAATACTACATGCGTTCAAATATTACTATACTATAAAAGCCAAAGCTTATCTTTATAAAATGTCTTGATGACGCAATAACTTACGTTCTTAAATTTCCATATGCATGTCATATATTAAACAGCCAAATACCACAATGTCATATATTATAATAAATTACAAAATAATTGAACTTTACAAGCAATGTTCAATTATTTTTTGTCACAAAATGCCTTATTCCCGACTGCTAAGGAAGGGTTATGTTTTTCGCGCGTATCTTGTATGTATGTAATATTCTTTATTACCTCATATCTCAACAACCTCTGAACGGATTTACACAATTGAGGTCTCGTTAGATTCGTATTAGCAGCCCAAGTGTTCTTAGATAGGTGACGTTAAAACAATCAATCATGGCAGCTGTGGGATCCCATTGGACTTAGTGAAAAAAAAAATGTCGTTTCAAATACTGTGGTATCAAATTCAAGAGCTTAATACGAGGATTTCAAAAAGTTATATCATGATTATCATTGCTTTAATAAATCCTAACAATAAAGTGAAAAATAAAAAAATATTTGTAAAAACAAAAACCCCGACTGCATAAAACTAAAAATAAAATAAACAAGTCCAATACTTTATTAGGATTAACAGTCGGGACCTCTTTAAGTTATGCGGGGTTCCTGGCAAAGATTTTATTGATTGAAGAATTACTTATAGGTCCCGACTATTAATCCTAATAAAGTATTGGACTTGTTTATTTTATTTTTAGTTTTATGCAGTCGGGGTTTTTGTTTTTACAAATATTTTTTTATTTTTCACTTTTTTGTTAGAATTCATTATAGTAATCATAATCATGATATACCTTTTTGGAATTCTCGTACTAAGCTCTTGAATTTGAGACCCATATTGTGGTATTCGAAACGAAAAATTTTTTTTTCACTAAGTCCAATGGCGTCCCACAGCCGCCATGATTGTTTTTATTTAATATCACCTATCTAAGAACACTTGGGCTGCTAATACCAATCTAACGATACCTCAATTATGTAAATCCGTTCAGCAGTTCTGGAGATATGAGGTAATAAAGAATATTACATACATACAAGATACGCGCGAAAAACATAACCCTTCCTTAGCAGTCGGGAAAAAACAAAAACCCCGACTGCATAAAACTAAAAAACAAGCCCAATAGTTTATTACGATTAACAATCGGGACCTATAAGTGATTTTTTAATCAGTATAATCTTTACCAGGAACCCAGGTAATTGAAAGAGGTCCCGACTGTTAATCTTAATAAACAATTGGGCTTGTTTTTTAGTTTTATGCAGTCGGGGTTTTTGTTTTTACAAATATTTTTTTTTGTGACTTATTTATAATAGATAGACATACGCTGTCACGGCTTTTTTTTTCGAACTAAAGAAATTGAATGTTTTTGTATTAGAATGTACTTACATGCATTCAACTATTTCTAGCACATGCGCTTAAAGTAATTCGATGGCATTCATAATTATTCTTATTTCGTTATTTAAGGCTAACTAAGAATAACACCGTAAAGTATAAATTATAGTACCTAGCCTATAGCACTCCTAAGCAATGAAGCTTTCGAACAACCCAAAAAAAAAATCCGACCAGTAGTCCCAAAGATCTTAGCAGTTAAATAAATAAAGGCCTTCGCTTTATATATTATATTAGTATAGATAGATATTTTTAGGTTCACTCTGTGGCAGAGGGAATCTGGGAACTTAATGTTAAAGCACTCCGTTCCCATTAAGACATTTCGTTTCCCCACGTTCCAAAAAATTTCGGAGGCATTGTGTGTTGAGTGGTGGAGCTCAACGCTAATCACCAGAGCGAAGAAATGAAAATGTTAAATATTTTATTTCCCACGATCTGTTACGTTTACAGTCCCACATTTGGGCACAAGTGTGGGATTGTGCCACGACTAGCCTTAATAATACCTTTCCGAAGGTATTATACAAATAATGTTATTATTATTTTTAATAACAACTTCGAAAATCCCTATGTCAGGAGTAAAATTTGAAATAATATTGAATAAGTAAAATTAAATCGTTCTTATATGTTATTTATTTACAAAAAAAAAATGTTTCATTAAAAAACGTTACGGGTTTCACCTTGTACATTATTAAACCTCGGCCCACACAAAGACTAAGGTCTCTAAACTAAATATATCTAAATTAAATACGTTGAATGAAAGCTTTGAATTTCGAAATAGGCTTAAAAAGAATTATAATTATACTAGAGGGCGCGCGCGGCTTCGCCCGCTTGTTAAGAGTGAATTCTAAAAAAAACACGAAACACGTGTTCAATAAAATATTTTTAACAGTCCGAATTTAAATTTTTATAAAAATCAGTGGCAATATAAAGATTTTTCCATATAAACTTTCAACCCCTTATTTGAACCCTTAGGGGGTGAATTCTTAAAAACCATGAAACACGTGTTCAATGAAATATTTTTAAGAGTCTGAATTTCAAATTTTATAAAAATCGGTACAGATTAAATTTTTTTTTCATACAAACTTTCAACCCCAATTTCATCCCTTTAGGGTTAACATTTTTCAAATTCCCTTCTTAGTGGATGTCCAGAATATGAAAATAAACACCTGCCCAAAGTTCACGTTTCTACCATCAGCGGTTACGGCTCTGCGTGCGTCTTACCTCAGTCAGTCAGCACAAGTCCTTTTATATATATAGACTAGAGGGCGCGCGCGGCTTCGCCCGCTTATTAGGAGTGAATTCTAAAAAAACCACGAAACACGTGTTCAATAAAATATTTTTAACAGTCTGAATTTAAATTTTTATAAAAATCGGTGGCAATTTAAAGATTTTTCCATATAAACTTTCAACCCCTT
>JAATLQ010032288.1:0-13690 GCA_013421005.1 Heliconius erato x Heliconius himera | reverse complement strand
TATTTACTTAAATTTATATTTCCATTTTCTTCGCTCTGGTGTTGAGGTTAAGCGCGGCGTTGAGTTCTGCCACTCAACACGCAATGCCCCCAGAATTCGGCAGAAAGCGGGGAACGGAGTGTCTTAACACTAGATTCCCTCTGCCTACCCTGCTGTGTGCGGGATACAGCGTGAAGCTAATTTAATTTAATTTATTTTTTTATTTAAATATTTTATTGAGTAGAGTGGGGAGTCAGTTACAGTATCAGAGCAATGAAATGAAAATATTCATAACGTGTCCTTATACATAAACATTTAAATATTAAACAAAAATAAATATAAATAGATTTTACATGTTTTATTATTTAAAAAAATGTTCAAGAAAGGCAACATAAGAAAAACTGGCAACTACCTAAGTCTATATCAAGGCTAACACTAAACAAATCAACTATATGTTGAAATTCCTCATTGAAATCGGTTCAATACAAATACGGTTTTACTGCCTATACGCAATAGGCGAGGCCAAGCGACGATCGGAAGCTGTAAAAGCCTTTACGGCAAATAAAACTAGGGTTGGGTTTAAGTATGATTACAATATATATCTCGGTTCTAATAGATCGTGCTGAGGTATGGCATACTGCTTAGTTTGGCTGAGTACGCGTCGTTTTAATAAATTACTATTGTATAAGGTCTCTGTTTGGTTTATTTATTTCTTTCTTTTAGTAGTTTTTGTTGGTTGTCTTTATGAAATTTAGAATTAAGTCATATTTTTTTCAATTTTACGCTATATCCCGCACATAGCAGGGTAGGCAGAGGGAACTTAGTGTTAAGACACTCCGTTCCATGCTTTCCGCCAATTTCTGGAGGCTTTGTGTATTGAGTGGCGGAACTCAACGCCGCGCTTTCCCCTCGACACCAGAGCGAAGAAATGAAAATATAAGTGTAAATAAATATTTCATCTACTCGAGTGGGTATCGAACCCACAACCAGTCGATTTACAGGCACACTTTGTGCCCCTGCGCATCGACTGGCCTCAATTAAGTCATATGAAATATGAAAATAATATGAAAATTGTGGATTTTCTTGGCCTTGGCCAGAATCCATTAAAATGTATATAGTGATTTTTCTATGATTCAATTGTTAAAGGTTTTATATTTGTTTATTTGCTGGATAAGATTTTTTTCTACAGCCGTACTTATTATTATTACAAGAATGTATTCATTAAATAAGTACATTGTGGCTTACACGCTTTTTTAATAAGTAAAGGATAACAATGGCACAAGCGTGTGACTGTAAAAGCTACAGGTTATGGGTTCAATTCTCTCTCGAGGAAAGGAAATAATAAAACTTTGATTTCTTAGCTTTGGTGTTGAGGAGCGAGTTCTTAACCACTCACTCAATACCCAACGCTTTTAGGATTCGCTGGAAAATAGGGAATGGAAGTATCATAATGGGAACGGAGTGTTTTAACACTAGAATTCCCAAGTTTCCCTCTGACTTCTCCGCTATGTGCGAGATAATAAACACAATGAAATACTCTTTTTAGCAACACAAAGCGATAAAAAAATAAAAATCTGATTCGAAACTCTAAAAAGTTTGTTTTCAACATTTTCGCGCTTACAGTTCATGCGTAAAACGAGTGTAAATAACAATTTTTATTCTTGATTCATTCGAGAACTTTTATTGTAAAACTCGGCATCGTAAAAAAGAATAGTCACTCACAATATTTAAAATGGAGGGAAAAAAATATTTTATAACACTTAAGTATCATAATAAAAGAAAGTTTCCAATTTGAGAACAAGCAGGTTCCATCCGTTTTATAAAGCCGTAAAAATATACCTTGTAATTTTATATACGGTGGGTGGGTGGAAGTTGTGACGATGACAAACTGTTCTAAGTTACTTTCGGCTCACATTTACGTCGCAAAACAAAATCCAAGTTGAAAAAAGGAGGAGATGAGGCTAAAATAATTTACGACTACAAGTTTCAAAATGTTGTTTCCATGTATTTCTGCCATAAATCTCTATATAGCCGTGGGGAATGGTGTTTCGACTTTGACATCGTTGATTGCGTTGATATCGTCATAGACGGTTGATGCTAACTAAACAGAGCGCGTGCCATCTAAATTCTAAAGCATTCTTGCTATAGTAGATTTCTGTGATATTTTTTTCTAAATTATATTTTTTTTTATATTATTTATTTGATATTTAATAAGTTAAACAACTAAAAATATTTTTTAAAAAAAAAAAGAACATATTAATAAGACGTGATGAGCACAAAATGGATATGTTTACTAGTAGTCAGTCTAAGGTTCCATTAGCTATCTTCCAATGCCATCATCAGATCAGCTCGATGGTACCATAATATTATATTGACATCTAATCTACATATAATCGCTCATGTAGCAGGGTAGGCTGAGGGAACCTAGTATTAGGACATTGAATGGCGTGTTGAAAGGTGGAATTCAACGCCACGCTTGACCTAGACAGCAGAGCGCAGAAATGCAAATATAAATTCAAATAAATATTTCATTTCCTCGAGTGGGGATCGAACCTACAACCAGTCGCGTTTACAGTCACATTGTTGTCCCCTGCGCCAATTAATATCATTAATATTTATATATAACATTATAAATAAAAAATATAATGATATTTATTATAGGAAGAGGTGTTTAATAAATGAAAAAGATAATACTTCTATAAAATACATATTCTATGTTAGTAATATGCCAACGTCAAAGGACCCTTTGTTGATTAAAATTGAATGCGGACAAAATCATAATAATAATTATGCGGGTTCTTGTAATTGTAAATTGTATTGTTTTTATTTATAAGGATAGTCAGTTTGTTATATTTTTGTTTCAAAGTAATATATTTTTTAGCGTAGGGCAGGCAACAACAAACTTAGTGCCAAAACTCTCCGTTCCCCATTTTCCGCCTAAATCTGGAGGCAGTGCCTGTTGAGCGAAGTAAAAATATTAATAAATAATAATTCATTCTCTCGAGTCGTGATCGAACCCACAACAGTCGCGTTACAGTCACACTTTGTGCCCATGCGCCACGACGGCCTCAGGGAGACATTTGAGGTATAATTTTGAGTATGTTACATGTTTTTTTTCCTGTCTTTACTAATATTTATTCTCTGTGGGAAAAAAGTGTGAAGCTTTTTTAGCTACTATTTTATTGTATGCAACGTAGCGGGAGTGTATAAATAAATCATCCCCTTTTAATTTTGTGGCAGACGTCTATAATTAAAGAATTAAAAAAAAATAGAAAGATACGATAAGATTTTTTTTTTTTTTGAGGCCGGTCGTGGCGCAGCGGCATTACGTGAGACTGTAAAACCGACTGGTTGTGGGTTCGATCCGCACTCGAGGAGATGAAATATTTACTTAAATTTATATTTCCATTTCTTCGCTCTGGTGTCGAGGTTAAGCGCGGCGTTGAGTTCTGCCACTCAACACGCAAAGCCTCCAGAATTCGGCAGAAAATGGGGAGCGGAGTGTCTTAACACTAGGTTCCCTCTGCCTACCCTGCTGTGTGCGGGATACAGCGTGAAGCTGATTTAGTTTTAATTTAGAAAGATACGAAAAAGGAATAGATACCTCGGTTCTCCACTTTCCGCCGAATTCTGGTGGCATTGCGTGTTGAGTGGCGGAACTCAACTCAGCTCTGCTTCATCATCAGGGCGACGAAATGTAATTATTAAATAATTCAATACCCCGAGTATCTGAGGAACGAAGTGTCTTAACCCTAAGTTCCCTCTGCCTATCCTGATGTGTCCGGGATATAGCGTGAAACTGATTTATTTATTACTCCGAATAGAAATCGAACCTGCAAGCGTCATGCTTACACTCTTTTGGCCCTGCGCCACGACCGCCTCTGCAACAGTAACTCGCTAAAGTTTATTGACTCTTATTCTCTGCAACACGTTGTCTTATACTTTTGAAATACATTTTATGTCCCGTGATATATTATTTACTATTTTATGGATCATAATTTTCTTTTATTACCTTCAGTAGAAAGTGAAAAGTTATATAAAATACGTTCCTTTTGATTGTTTGTTGTACCTAATGATCTATTGACATTATTGACGTGTAGTATACAAGCGCATCTGTGAATGTAGTAGTAGGTTCGAGTCGTTCGGTAGTAGGACGATGTAAACTTTTTTTTCTGTGTTGATTAAATAAGATAAGCCCTTAAGTTTCGACAAACACTAGGTCTCTAAATAGTGGGAGTGGTGTGACTTATCCCTATAATTCTAGAGCACACACATTGTGGGTTCGATTCCCACTCGAGGAAATAAAATATTTAATATTTTCATTATTTTCTTCGGTCTGGTGTTGAGGTAAAGTGCGGCGTTGATTTCCGCAATGCATCCAGGCGGAAAGTGGGATACGGAAATGTCTTAACGGGAACGGAGTGTCATAAAATTAAGTTCCCATGTGCCCTCTGCGTACCCTGCTATGAGCGGGATACAGCGTGAAGCTGAAATAAAAATTAGAGGCTGTTATGCAGCAGTGCAGTGTTAGACTGTAAACGTGACGGTTGTTTGGTTGGGTGGACCATCGGGAAAATTAGCTATTCCCATTCCTTTGATTTGATGACAAAGCGCGGAGTTTAGTTATGCCACTCAATACGCAATGTGTCGATACTGGGGCGAAAACTCGATATGAACGGAATGTCTTAAACTCTTAACACTAGGTTATCTATATACTGCCTATAGCTTTAGCAGAATAAAGCATAAATCTAAAATAAAATAAACAAAATTAAAAATATTATATATATTTTTTGTTAACCACAGTTGTTTGAAAACATATTTTGGGCCATAATTAGTATGTAACAAGCACTGTAACCTGCTCTTGACGTGACGACGAGTTATGAGCTTTTAGGGTGATTTAAATTCGCCCGTTTGCGAGCTACTTCCTTTTTTTACTCCCATTGATCTTAATTATTTAGCTGGATTTTTTTATTACCTAAAATATTATTATTTATTTTATTACATTTTTCAGTTGTGTACTGTGTTATCCTAGTAAGTTTTGAAATTAAGAGTGTTTACTTTTGTTTTTGTTTAATTTTTCATCAACTTTTGATTTCTGTAAATAAAACAAATCATACTTTTTATATTTTACAATAAATCTGGACATTGGACTTTCAATTTAACATAGAAAAAAAATAGCTTATCTAATAGAAAAAATATGCATTTTTAAAACAATTGTTCATATATATTTAATAACTATTTAGATGTCTAGATGTGAATCATCATATCAAAATCAACGTTTATACCATGTTAGGATTAAGTTTAATTTATCATTAAGTTAAAATTTCAATATACGTAATTAAAATGTTAGCTCATTAAATTAAACTAAGAATAATGGGGATCCCTGTCTTAGGAGATTATCGTGTGAGAAGGGAATCATTAGTCACTGTCAGCTTTAAAATACCTAAAGGATCCGTTTTGAATACAATATTGTAGTGAATCTTAATTATTAATAACATATAGTATTTGGGTTTTGTGTGTGCAAACGTGGCGGTTTTGGGTTCATTTCCGAAAGAGAATTATTATTTAGATTACAAAAGGTCTCATATTTAATATTCTTTATTGAGGCCATCGTGGCATTTTCTCGCTCTAACAACGAGGCAAAAGCGTTGAGTTCTGTTACTCAACACACGTAAGAGTTCGGCGGAAATTGAGGAACGGAAATATCATAAGGGAGGGAGTGTATACTAGGGTCCAAAGTTAGGGAAAAAATATAATTATAATATAATGTGAATTGTAAGACAAGGCTCCGCGTTGGGTTCCGCAAACTGATGGAGAACTAAATGTCTTGACACTAGTTTCTATCTATATATACTGCTACATGCGGAAGTAAAGCTGATAAATTTTTTATCGATCTAGGTAAACTTCATATACAACTTATGTTACAAAATTAAATTGAGCTCCTATAGGTAATATTTGTCACAATTTTATTGTCAATTAATATGTATATTAGTAGTAAAAAGTATCATTTTAAAGTGAAGAAAAATATAAGATCCATTCAACGGCCTCTATTTTATGTAACTATCTATTAAGCATTTAATTTGTTTTGTTACTTTTATTTGATTTACAAACTGATAGTCTTTGTTAGAACATAGACTTTTAGAATAGTTTTGTTTCAAAAATACTATTGTTTGCACTAATAATACTTTTATGTTCTTATATTCTAATTTTACTTCTTCGAATTAACAAAACAAATAATAAGACAAAACGCGATGCTAAGTTCCGCCCCTCGACATTCGATGTCGTCATGTCTCGAATATTAGTCTATAAATGGGGAACGGAGTGCTTAAATAATAGACTTTGCCTGCCTACACTGCTATATGCGGAATAAAGTGTGTAACTACAATAAAAATAAAAATATTTTGCTTAAACTTAAAACAATAACAGTAAAAGAGTAAATTTAAATATATTTTATTTTGTCACAATGTAAGAAATTAATTAAATTTCACAGTTTTGATTTTATTAAGGCTTACGTACAGCTTGGGGAAAAGTTTGATTAATTTGTGAGCGATATTATCAATGGCGGTCAAACACGTCAAAACTTTATGATGGGAATTGTTTCTGTTCATCCATTGGTATTTATAAATTAAATAAGAATTTATGAATGTGCAAAAATGGGGGAATCAAGTATTCAAGGCTCTAAAACTTGTACATCTAGAATGAAAAAAAAACTCTTCGAGGGACTGTCTCTTCGAATGATAGTTGGGTAAAATGCGTGAACAAACGCACAGACAAACGGGCAAACGAATAAAAATATAATTTTTTTAAAAATCATTGTTTTAGGTTCTATAACATTAAACTAACCATAAAACAAAAACCAAAAGCATAACAATAATTAAACCTATGGCCTGTAGCATAGTAATTCAATTCTTCAACCCCTTCACAAAAAGGCTAATTCCGAATAACAAAAATATACGTAAAAAAATTTACATTCACATACAAAAATATAATTTTACACCACAACCAAGTAAAAACGACCAGCGATATTATTTCCATGAATAAGTATAATAGCTTAATATCCAGTAAAATAGATCTCAACGATATCTCTGGTAGGTACCTGTACCTTTAGTACTTCCTGTCTGTTGCCACTCGCAACCTAGTTTTCAGATAAGAAGATTTGCCAAAGCATTGTACCTCCTTTGTAGCGCTGACGATGTCTTGCGTTAATCGTATTGTGGTGTTGGTTTCGTGCAGTTTGGGCCTTACAAAGGAAAAGTTAAAGGTTTTTTATTAATATTTATTGAATATTAAAGTATTAATATCTAAATATATCTTTTATTTGAGGCCAGTGGCACAAGCTTGTAATTGTTCTCGTGACAGGTTGAGGGTTCGATTTCCACTCGAGGAAACGATTTATTAATAATTAACGCTATTGAGTTCCGCAGACAACAGTGTCTTAATACTACACGGTTGCGTATATGTGGAATACAGCGTGAAGAAATAGAGATTCAATTTTTGTATATTTATAGACGGTTGTGTATCAGATAATTTAAGACCTTGTAACATATTCTAATCTCAATATAATAAGAATTCAAGCGAAACGTGAAAAAACGTCATATCCGTTCCGTATTCCATATAAAAAATGACGCCACACGTAACTCAAACTCATTTTCTATACATTAAACATATGGAAATGCTAACAAGTAATCACTTTCCCTTTGATAACCGCCGGAACGTCTCACCCGCGACATATTATATTGATAAATCAAAAGCGTGTAAATAAATTCACGAGATTGCCTATCTCCGCCATTAGGCGGAATCAATTCCGTCTTATCAAAGTCGATTTCGGTGTCAAAGGTGTTTTTCTTTAGGTAAAATAATCGGAGCGGTGCGCAATCAGAGTATGGAGCCTCTGAGCTCACACCTCGTCGCGTAAAATACCTGCTAAATCATTCAAGGGTGCGGCGCCGGTGGTGCTCGCTCTGGAGGCGGCGGTGGAGGGTAACTTTGGAAACTGTTAACAAATTGTTGATTGCGAATTAAAGTGTTGATATAACTGAGAGTGTGAATTGGGTGAACCTACTTCAGCCGCATATGCATTTTTTTAAGTTATTGTCAATATTCTAGTTTATGGTTCTTTGTTGCACAGAATATCATGCTTTTAAGTCAACGCATTCAAAAGATACAAGCATTTATACTGCATTTTTTATCTGCATCGTTTTTGCTGCATTTTTTTTATAAAATCACCGCACCGTGAACCTACAATTTTATCTTTGGCACAAAATAAGAAGTTCCTAAAACTTTCTGTTTTAAATATTTCGTAGAAAAAAAATTACAAACATAAGTTTGTGAACTTTTATAAGTTTAACTTCGCAATTTACATTTTATAAATTGGTATGGAAGCCTCGGTGGCAATTCCGACTCACACTTAACCGTTTTTTTTGTATTCATATTTTTTTGTATAGAAGAAAAATGGAGATTTGTTTCATATTCATAATCAGTAATAATCAGTGAATTATCATCATACTAAAAGAAATGGAAAAAAAAAACTTACAGAAACGATATGGTTAACACAAACGTAATTTAAAGTATAAAATAAAATTTCATAAAAATCAATATTGCGTGTTGAGTGGCGAAACTCAACGCCGCGTTTTCCCTCGACACCAGAGCGGAGAAATTAAAATAAATATTTCAAAATTTCCTCGAGTGGGGGTCCAAACCACTCAAGTACATACACAGTCACTCACTTGTGAGCGCCCCACGACAACCCTCAAAATCCTTAGTTGTTAAAAATTATAGAACAGTAATACTTGCACACTACTAATCAGTGACAAACTATCGATATTCGCCCACCGAGGGTACTGTACAAAAATTGGCGGTCTCGGGCATATTCTGAAATTCAGGCTTAACTTAGCAAGAGCGCTTTCATCTGAAACCGCAATTGATCTAGCAGCTTTAATACCAAATTTCGGCCCCCCTTTTAAATTTATAATTTATTAAGATTTAACCACAAATGTATAATTTCTGTAGATGCTAGCTACCAAATTTCAAAATTGTAGGTCGACTCGAAGTACCTTATTAATTTTGATTCTCTTTATAGTGTCGGAATGCACGTTTTTTGCTATATAAACGGTCGTGTATTTTTTTTGATAAACTTATTTCTACAATAATTAAAAAAAATACATGGCCTATGCATATTTTTTCAGGAAATCATGGGGCCGTAGATCTACACGATATCTCCAAGCGTTCCTGAAATAAATGCTCTTGACAGACAGACCACAACATATTTTATAAGGGTTTTTTATCCCAAAAGGTACGGAACCCTTATGAGCGTCAATCGAGACTACGACAGCTCTATAATACAGTTTATGTATTTATTTATGTATATACCAATTTTACTTTAATACTGTTATAAGTGGATTACTATCCTTATCAAATGCAAGTAGAAATGCGTCAAAGCCGTTTGTCCGTCTCCCAATATAGTTTCACCTGAATCTAGAACTGGCTGTAACTTAGATAGACGTTGCAATTTACTTGTAAATATAAAGTGAAATTGTAAACTACATAACAACCGGGCGACTATGATTGTGATAGGGTCCAAGTTCGATTACTAGTCGAGGATATGAAATATTTCATATTTTCATTTCTTCGCTCTGGTAAGAAGGCAAAGAGCGGCGTTGAGGTTCGCCATTCAAATACGTTACGAGTTCGGTCGTATTGGACAAAACAGATTGTCTTGATACTATGCTATGAACTTATGTTTTATTAAATTTAACTATATAAATAAAAACCGCAGTAAGGAACCTTATACATGGCTTGGCTTTACATAGAGATTTCATTACTTTATATATAAAAACAAATAGCTTTATCAAATTGGTTGCTCTTTTACGGGATATTTTTGATAAAATAAATAAATAAATCAGCTTCACGCTGTATCCCGCACACAGCAGGGTAGGCAGAGGAAACCTAGTATTAAGACACTTCGTTCCCCACTATATCGATATTTTTAATAATAAAAGATTTTCCCCTTACAACATTGTAAATCAGCATTAATATATAGGTCAAGAATACAGTATTATAAAGTAGTCATTGTGTCACACAGTATCGATAGTAATAACGTTTGTTGACACATTGTTAAGATGATATAACTTTGAGGATCTCAGGCGCCAATTTTGATGAAACTGACGCTGAAATTTGAGGCTTTCTTTTCGTAAATAATACATTAAAAAATTGAGTGTTATATAATGTATATATTGCTTGTTTTAGAAACAATAATGTTTGAATGGAAAAAAAAAATTAAAACTATTTATATTATTGTATTGCTTATTTAAAATAAGAGGCCAGTCGTAGCACAGGGGCACAAGCGTGCGGGTTTGATTTCCACTCAAGGAAATGAAATATTTAATATTTTCATTTCTTCGCTCTGGTAACGAGGCAAAGTGCGGCGTTGAGTTCAGGCAGTCAACACGCAATGCTTTTAGAATTCAGCGGAAAATGGGGAACTTCTCGAACTTCGAATGGGAACTTCGAAGAAATGGAATATATAAATTTAAATAAATATTTCATTTCCTCGAGTCGAACCCATACACACAGTCACACGTTGTGCCCCTGCGCCACGACAAGCCTCTATACGATAGGAATAGATACAAACATAAATAAGTAGTACCTATATCTTTAAACTGGTAAACGAAAATGATAAATTACACCAAGAAACATCGCCTTCACAAAAATATTATTTTATATTTCTGTTTAATATTAACAACACCTTGTTATTTATGTACGCGTTCTTATCTAGCGCGTATAGTGCGCACATTTATTGTTGTAAGTAATGGAGCGACTCTCCGGGGACTGCGGGAACATCGTAAGAGTTTTGAACCCGGTTTCGAAGTGACAGGTCACTGACTTGATATTTTACTGCAAATTCAATTTCGGCGCATCTTAAGATGCAAGGATGCAAAGACAATGGAATTTGATACTGAAATATCTAAGGGTTTTGTTTAATTTGTGTTTGTATCAAAAAGCAGGAGCATAATTTTAAATAGATATAAACATAATATTACATCTACTTATAAAAACTATATAGAGGTCGTCGTGGAGTAGAAGCATAAGCAAATGTAACCGTCATGCTTGTGGATTCGATTCTTATTCAAGGAAATTAAATATTTAATATTTTAAACATTTTTAAAGTGTTATTTCACACTTAGGAAAGAAAAATATTTATTTAGAAAACGTATAAAAATTTGAACGTAGCGGGACTCGAACCCGCGCCTCCTGGAAACCGACCAGGCGCTCTGACCGTTAAGCCATACGTTCTCATCGAGCTACGTTGAAATTTTTATACGCTTGTTACAACTTATTTATGTTGTTGAGATGCTAACAACATAAATAAGTTGTTGTTGTGTTGTAGGAAGATTTTTACAAATTTTCGCTACCCAAAGATAATTACTAAGAATTATCGTTTGGCAAGAAATACTATTTTTTAAATATTTTAAACATTTTTAAAGTGTTATTCCACACTTAGGAAAGAAGCATACCTTTTTAGAAAACGCTTAAAAATTTGAACGTAGCGGCGCCTGGTCGGTTTCCAGGAGGCGCGGGTTCGAGTCCCGCTACGTTCAAATTTTTATATTGGACAGCTTTGTGTGGATATTTGTGTGGATATGGACATGAAGATGATAAAAAATAGGTAAAAAAAGATGTTGTCTTTTAAATATATATCTCGTCTGCAGACTCCATTTCAATATATAAGTATAATGCAATAAACTTTCGGAAGTAGCTTACGCTAAGAACCCTTAGGGAAAGTCGTTCTCCGCTCGATTTTTAGCTGACAGGTGACAACGAGTTGATGGTGCACTATTAAAAATTCAATTCGGAAAAGCGACAGGATGTATAAATAAGTAAATACCTTTAAGCTTAGCTACGACCAAGAAATCTCAATAATCCGTTTTTATTCGACTTTACTATGGAGATTTCTATATATTTGTATAAAACTTTTGTGTTACTGAGGGACTGTAGAGACAATGTACATATTTAGGTACTAAAGTAAGTTGAATTTTATGTAAGTTTATTATAAAATTCCCTTTATTGCTCCATATGGATATATACATATATATATATATATATATATATATATATATATATATATATATCGAGCCCGGTCGTGGCGCAGCGGCACGAGGTGTGACTGCAAAACCGACTGGTTGTGGGTTCGATCCCCACTCGAGGAGATGAAATATTTACTTAAATTTATATTTCCATTTCTTCGCTCTGGTGTCGAGGTTAAGCGCGGCGAGTTCTGCCACTCAACACGGAATGTATGTATATATTATTGATTAGCAGACTCCACGCAGCTTCGCCCGCGAGATTTTGACAAATGTTTATTTAATTATATTTAAGATAAAATATTAAAGAATTAATTAGAACAGAACGTAACAATATAAGATAGACATACTGAAATATTTAATATTTTATCTTAAATATAATTAAATAAACATTTGTCAAAATCTCGCGGGCGAAGCTGCGTGGAGTCTGCTAATCAATAATAATATATATATATATACTAGCGACCCGCTCGCGGCTTCGCCCGCTTTAACTACTGAATTATTCATCTAATGTACCTATGTTTGCAAAGCACTTAAGATTACTAATGTGAAAATTATTGAAACCTTAATGCAACCCACATTTTCGTAGCTTTCGTAATAAGGATGTTCCAATTGTTTAAAAAAACACACACCTGAACAAATGACACAAACAACAGAAAACTTAAACGAAAGAAATTATAAACAACAGTCTACCTACTATTCTCTTACCCAAAATACTTAAACGAAAGATGTAACCAACAATGCCGCGACGAAATACATTATAATTATTGGATAACTCCAAAATACGTGCAATCGCTTCTAAATTTACTTTGCTATAGAGCCAGGCGCAGAATTGCAGCATTCTCTCGTCCATCTCCGTAGTAGCTCCGAACGACATCTGGGCGTTGGTTCCATGGCCGTGGTCTCAAGCGATAACCTGCTCTAGAGCAGACACAGAGAGAGGCGTGTGGGACGGGATTGGAAAGATTATCAAATGCCGTCTAGGCGGTCAACTCAGTCAGGTGAGACCCTGGGTTTCCTGAGGAAGGCCCAGCTTAAACGACCAAGGATCAATGCAAGGCTCATGAGTCGCATTTGGAGAAGGATAGAAAGTCCCTCGGAAGTCATCTGACGTCTGACCTCGGGCGGCCGGATATGCCACGGAGTGCTGCTCCTTAGGTGCAGGTGACCCGATATATTGGCGCCTCGGAATGCGTTGGACGCGAGACGACCAATGTGTACCTCGAGGCTTTCTATTTTTAGGTTGCGGTGATGCGTGGTGTTTCTCACGTAGTATGGCGCCTGCGTCACTCGACGGAGGATGAGGTTCTGGACCACCTGCAGGATTTCTCTTTGAGTGATAATCGCTAGGGCGATGTGATGTCATCAGTGTATAGTTCGTAGAGAGCAGGTGACAAAATGCTGCCCTGGGGAACAACGGCAGCGATCGAGTCGCTGCTAGACCTCGAACTCTTAACTCTCAAGCAAAATGTCCTGTCACTAAGGCAGGGAGGCAAAGACATGCGCGACGTGCTGGGGGGTGCCGGCTCTGAGCACTTAATGAAGTAGGTCCGGGTGCCAGACGTGGTCGAATACGCGTACTACGTCGAAGAAGACTGCTATTGCTCTCTCCTTTCGGTTGATCGCTGTTA
>JAATLQ010032287.1:0-13686 GCA_013421005.1 Heliconius erato x Heliconius himera | reverse complement strand
TGGGATACATGGACGGCAGATGTGGGGAAGCTGCCGTCGTATAAGTAAATATCCCTAAGAGAAGACACGTGTCAGTCCTGGCGCGTGATCAATAATATTGGAAGCTATAAAAAGAAGAAGTACTTAGCAAACTAAGCAACTGCTTCGAAGTCACGGTAGAGTATGAAAGTGTACCCGTGGCTTCGAAATACTGCAGAGCGATGGAACGTCGTGGGGTTTTAGTGAGTAGGATGCAGGAGTATGAGTCTCACATAATCCGCATCGCATTTCACCCGGCATGCGGATACCCGTAACAGGGTTTCCCCACGGAAAAAAAAAAAAAAAAAAAAAAAAAAGGCTACAATTTATAAAATTAAAAAAAAAAATTAAATCAGCTTCACGCTGTATCCCGCACACAGCAGGGTAGGCAGAGGGAACCTAGTGTTAAGACACTCCGTTCCCCACTTTCTGCCGATTTCTGGAGGCATTGCGTGTTGAGTGGCAGAACTCAACGCCGCGCTTAACCTCGACACTAGAGCGAAGAAATGGAAATATAAATTTAAGTAAATATTTCATCTCCTCGAGTGGGGATCGAACCCACAACCAGTCGGTTTTACATTCACACCTCGTGCCACTGCGCCACCACTGGCCTCTTGTTATATTAATTTATAAAATGATTTTATATAATTTAGCTATAATACAACAATAGGTTTAGGCGGATGAAGCTTTTGGTTCGCTAGTGTTATATATAATTTATTTCAATTTTAACTTCGCAAACTGGAGAATGGAATTGGAACCAATAATTATCTCGTGCTATCATATTTATTTCAACAATGCAGCTTTGTCATAATTGTATATGCGTAAATTGTAACTTTGATGTAATAAGTGATATTAGTATGAGTACCAAAATAAAAAAAAAAATTAGGATCACGCTGTGTTTATATAGCAGGGTAGTATACTCCGAGACTCACTACGAGACCCTCACTTTTCGCCCAAATTTCGAGATATTGCGTGTTGAGTGGCGGAACTCAACGTCACGTTTTGTCTTGTTACCAGAGCAAGGAAATTTAAATATTAAATAATGCATTTACCCGAGAGGGAATCGAAACTATAACCGCCGCGTGCCACTGCTCTATGTCAGCTTCAAATAAAACTATAGTGGTCAGCATTTAACAAAGCTTGTCGAGGTAGTATAAATCATATAATTTATGTTTTCTGTTTTACTGTTTATCTCCTTAGAGTAGACTAATGGCTTCTGCTCCCTAGTTAGAATGAACACAATCAAAGAGGCCTAACCACCTTATTAATGTAATAAGTTTTTCTTACAAGACTAGTTTTTGCATTATTTTGGTAATGAAAAGTTCATAAATTAATACAGAGACAAATTAAAATAGTAATTACATCCAGGTCATCTGATTGGAAATTTGGATAAGGTATCGTTTTGTTTCACTACTCAATACGCAATGTCTTGAAAATTTGGTGAAAAATAGAGAACGGTGTGTCTTAATACTAGATTGTTCAACTAACATAATATTAAATAAAATTGAAGCGATTTATTTATTAAAAATCTGAATTTCTATCACCAATATGGGACAAACTGCTTAAGTTTTATTAAACTAAAGTAAATTAAGCTCAATGTATTAATTTATACTCGTATAAAACTGACGATAAAACTCTTACACTACTGAGCGACTTACAGACAACGAACTTAAGAAAATACGCGGCGTACAACGCTGCAATTTGGCATGGTTCCTTGAAGTATATTATGCTCTCCGCACAGATGGGAAAATATTCTGAAATTTCTATTTTCTGTAGAAAAAGATGGAAAAAAATACATATGTGTTCACGCAGAACTACGATATAAAACCAGTTCATAAAAATATGCTATCAATAATTAAAATATCTTCAGTTATCCCACTTTAGTCTCGACCAGCCAATACATACGGCGCTAAGGTAAAGCAAAAAGTGTCAAGAACGACACTACCTAATTACGCAGGCGATTGAACGTGTCGTTAATAATAATGATGGATAACAGGTTCGAAACCAACAAAAGATTTAGTGCCACTGTCAAATGCGTAATATGCTATGTACCTATAATTGTCTAAGAGCTATTGTCTTTGCATGTGCCATATGTGCATCATGTTATTCTATTTTCTTAGATGTATGTATGATGGATCTAAAAATGAGATCTTGTGGTCTTTTGCTTTGTATTTTTAGGGTTCCGTATCCAAAGGGTAAAACCGGGCCCTATTACTAAAATATTGTCTGTCCATCCATGCCATAAGGCTGTATCTCGGCAATCGTGATATTCACAGGTGATGGATTTCTGTTGTCTTCAGTCTCCTGTGTGGGGAATTTCTTTCTCCACACAGGAGACTGAATTCTCTCTGGTCTCCGCTCTGGTAGACAATATACGGCGGCGGCGTTGAGTTCCACCAATTAACACACACAGTTTGTCAATTCAATGTTTTTGGAATTTATGGAATAAAGTTTGCACTTCGCAAGACTTGAGACTGCTCCTCTTCTTTGATTTATTATAATTTCCAATTCAACATTTGTCCAAGGTTTTTCCTTATATAAGTAAGTTTCGTATTTTGTAAGCCATGTAGGTACTTTTTTAATATAGCAGTCACTTCGCCCTAAGCTTATGTTAATTGTAAAATGTATTTTCATTTTATATTAAAAAAATCTACAATAGAATACAACTTTTTATAATATATAATCTTAAACACTAAAGCTTATTGCTCCACGAGGTGTATTTAATTGTTTTAGATTGCTATTGTCTTAGCGAGTGCCATATGCGTTTCATGTTATTTCTGTCGTTACAAACGACTAAGGGATAGGTATGCTATGTTATAGTTGTAATATTAGAAACTGTACTCTGGTCTTATAACAAACCTCAAGTGGACGTGGCGCAGCGGTACATCGTCTCATTATGAGCGTGACGGTCGTGGGTTCAATTTTCACAAAATAATTTTCATTTTCTCCCTTTATTAACAAGAAAAAAATTGTGGTGTTGAGATTCGTCACTCAATACGCGATGACTTGACAATTGGGTGGCTCGTGGATCCGTGGCTTTAGTGTCCCTTTGCTTCACTGATTCACGGAGTTCAATGTGAAATTGAAAAAAATAAATAATTAATGATTTACTTTTTTTCCCTAAAATTTTAAATTATTTTTTCTTTAAAATGTTCAATGAATTCATGTTAAATATATATTTAAATAAACACTGTAGCAACTACAGTATAGTAATAGTAAGGAACAACTTGGTATAATAGAGCTAAGATCATAAACAAATGAAATTAAACAACGTTCATAAAATACTCGTTGCGCGAAATGCAAATGCAATGGTGACAATAATTTCCGGGCGGAGTCGGGGACATAAATATGTACGTGTGCTTTCCTGTTTCACACCGTTTTTAGTTGAAATTAGTTTACGAAATATATTGTTATACTAAATATTTGAGTTTTAGTTTTAGTTACTTATTCGTGACTGAAGTGGATTTAGTATGAAAATTTTCATTTAAAAAAAAAATTAAAACTGCAATCAAAGACATTGTAATATATTATTTTATAAGTATCACATGCATGAGAGGCCAGTCGTGGCGCATGGGCACAAAGTGTGACTCACACAAAGTGTGGGTTCGATACCCACTCGAGGAAATATTTATTTATATTTATATTTCCATTTCTTCGCTCTGGTGTCGAGGCAAAGCGCGGTGTTGAATTCTGCCACTCAACACGCAATGTCTCCAGAATTCGGCAGAAAGTGGGGGACGGAGTGTCTTAACACTAGGTTCCCTCTGCCAGGTTGCCCCTGCTGTGTGCGGGATACAGCGTAAGACTGGTTTATTTTTATTTTTACATGCAATGATATATTTGTAAATGTCTGTACCTCACTTTTTAACTTGTTTTTTGTTGTCTATAATAGGTGTAGATAGAGTAAACGAACCTAAAACTATAGCTATTAGTAAAACAAATTCTCCATTAAAAAAATGGCAAACATTCATACTTTATTTTCTACTAAACGACTGTGCCAATTGGCTCTCAGGTATATCGCGCGATACAAATTAAAATAACATCTGTCAATCACGTAGCGCCAGAGGTGACTGGCGCTTGTACGTATACTGTAACTAAAAATAAAGCTATTATTTAATAATAATTCTAAGAGGCCTTAATGGAACAGTGAGATAACGTGTGACCGTAAACACGATGGTTGTGGGTTCGTTTCCCAATTTCGCCGGTCTTGTTTGACAAAGCGTTGCGTTCTTCTACTCAATGTACATATGTGATGGATTTGAATTCGGGCAAAATTTTTAGAAAGTTACTTACTTATATACGTATAAAAATTTAAACGTAGCGGGACTCAAACCCGCGCCTGCCCGCGCCTGCTGGAAACCGACCAGGCGCTCTGACCATTTTTTTAATACGTTTTTTACGTTTGTTACAACTTATTTATGTTGTCTTATACGTTTTCTAAATAAGTATTTTTCTTGTAATAAATGTTTTTCTAAATAAGTATTTATCGTGTGGAATAACACTTTAAAAATGTTAAAAATATTTTAGAAAATTGTACAATGACAAATTTTTGCCCAAAAGTTCCCCAAATTGTAGGATTTAGGAAAAACACACTCCGTACAACAGACCGTACAGACGATGAGTTTCATTTTCCCACTGTGCGAATAATTGAAACAAAAACTATGTGCATGTCTTTATAATATACAGATTATAATTAATTTCGAGTGGCCTTAGCTACTGTTATGCCAGAATAGTTTTTACTGCATTACCCAGTGGGCAAGAGCGAGTGTAGCTCGCTTATTAAGCAGAAATGGCTGTTCAAAAGGATTCAAGGGGATTCCCTGCAAGGTTATTTCCCTTATCAACATACAGATTATCAACACCCAGATATCAATTATTATGAAAAAATGTCAGGTACTATAACCATTATTCGATTGGGAATTCCTTAAGCCGGCCTATTCAGGGCTACAAGGCATTATACGCGTTTACAACGCGCCATTACTCATCCGGGTATATTAATGACAGCTACTGACTTACCTTTTTCATTTTGGGTTTGGTTCAAAGTATTGTATTTTTGGACAAGAATTTAAATATTTTTTTTAACGTAATGTATTTCTTCTTTATGTTTGTTATTTTATTTAAAATAAATAAAAAAAATTAAATCAGCTTCACGCTGTATCACGCGCACAGCAGGGTACGCAGAGGGAACCTAGTGTTAAGACACTCCGTTGCCCACTTTCCGCCGAATTCTGGAGACATTGCGTGCTGAGTGGCGGAACTCAGCGCCGTGCTTTGCCTCGACTTATTTTATTTATCCTTATTATATCAGTTTATTTGTGTAATTGCACACAAAATTCGACTAGTAGGTAATTTGATTGCTTCATTATATACTCTCCTTTTTAATAAATAAATATAATAAAAACTGCACACGAAAATTGTACTTTTATTACCAAAATAACAACTTCATGCTTTTTTTCCGCACAGTAGGGCAAACAGAGACAACCGTATGTCCCACTGCGCTACTATAGTCTCAAATAAAGTATTGAATAATAAATAAAATTCTATTATAAATAGCTTAGTCTATCATAATTACAAACAGAAATTCTTTAGACATTTGTGGAAAAAATAAAATAATTTAACGCTTGTACCTTACACCGAAATTACCTTATAAATACTACTAACAAGCTCTCAACTCTATTTATTTAAAAACAAGGTTCAATTTACAATATTATCAGGCTACATTTCTCCTGGCAGGTTGCTTCAGGCACTCCATTCGTTACAATTTTTCTTTGTCACAAAGAGACGGATTCGGGTGGAATTAATTTCGCTAGGGGTTTTTATTAAGCGGTTTTTAAGGTGCTTCTGTTGGGACTGTTTGGATTTCTGTTTGAATGTTTTCAATATAAATGATTATTAATACGTCGTTGTGGTTCAGTAAGGTCAATGGGTGGTGATTGGGGGGTCGTGGCTTCAATTTTGAGAAAAAAATGGGTTCAGTCGAGGCGATGCGGCTCTACGTTTGACTGTTAATACGACGGTTGAGGTTTCGACTCTCACTCGGTGAAATGTTTTATTTTGGCTTCCTCCTCCTCCTCCTCCTTCTATCCTTTCCTTTTTTAATCCAGAAATGAGCAATATAATAGGTTCAAGCTGAATCCCATATATAGCAGGGTAGTTAGTACATAGGGAACCTAAAATTAAAACACTCTATTCCCTACTCACCGCCTAAATTTTGAGACTTTACGAGTTGAGTTACAGTCACAACCTGGAAATAATTAATTACTCGGATAGGCAATCGAACCCACATCCATCGTGTTCACAGTCTAATGCTGTGCCACTGTACCACGACTAACTAAATAAAAGATAGGGTCAAGATAAACATTCAAGACGTTCCCGTTAATTACACCGTCTACTATTCGGTAGGGGAAGTGGAGAAGTGAATAATTAACCAAACAGTGCTATTTACAATCTTTACTAAACTTAACAAAGTTAAGAATTTTCTGTATCCTTTTAAAATTCCTGTCGCGATCGCCGTGAACAGACAATACGTTTAGACTTGACGACTTAGATACGATTTTGATTCGACTGCACAGTGGAATCGATATCGCATAGTGATCAGTACTCTTGAATTTACGTATGGGAGTAGCAAATTTGATATTCTTTACTTTATGTAAGTTTTATAATTTTTTTAAGGACCTTTATTACCTTAATATACATACATTACCTTACGAAATAAAATAGCAATATTGCAAATAAATGATGAAGTAAAATTTATAAGAGGGCATCATAGCCTTTTTGTAAAATTCTGTAGTATTTCGACTGAATATATTTTTAAAATTATAATAAATAATTATAAAACTATGCGTATAAAATTCCATTTAAATTGTTACAATACTCTCTTACCCGTTACTTGTATTTCGTCCACTTCCACTAGATATAAAAGATGTCTGACAAAGATAATTAATTCCACTTTTGTGAACTAAATATTCTTACACATTTTTATACAATAAATAATAATATATAATTTAACAAAAATATATATAAATCGTATCGTTATATTTAAAAGGATACTTAATGCGGGCGTAAATAAAATTAATTGGCTATTCTGTCCGTACCTGTCGCTCGCTAACGAGGCTGTAGATTGAGTGGTTTATTGTTCTTAATATTAGCTTACTTATTATAAATGTGAAAATTACAATGTAAAACATTGAGTGCCGCTACTCAATACGTAATGTCTCGGAAATTGAGCGGAAAATGGGGAATGGAGTGTCTTAATTTTAGGTTTCCTATTCTATTCTGCTATATGCGGGATACAGCGTGAAGCTTAATTTATCCTGCTTTAATAAAAAAACAAATGACCAAGTCTAATTTACTTATGCTTACATAATACTTATCTAAGCAAATGAATATTATACTACTTACTCTTTTAATGTCCATGTTTATAAATCAGCATCTCAAGATCGATCTCAGATTTGAGAGTTGTTTATAGAAACGAGCCTAAAATTAGTGAAAATTATATGACACTTTACACATAACCAATAGTCGTTACCCATTTCCATATTCCATAAGCATCTTGGCATTAAACCTAAACAATATTTCCTTTATAGATTTCATTAAAAAGGATAAGACCGATAACTTTATCAAATTATCTCTATATAAAAGCCGTGGGTACAAATCTCATTTGGTCTGTTGGTCTCAAGCATAGCGACACCTGTCGATGGCGTTCAACCCAATGATACGTCATTACGAAGACCGATCCCCTAATCCCGGCTCACCTGCAGGGCTTTGGAGCGTAGCGATGGTTGGATGTGTCTGTTAATGGGATGGATGATAATGTTAGGATATATTTAGGATTTGTATGAAAGATTTGTTAAGTAAAAAAAAAAATTAAATCAGCTTCACGCTGTATCTCGCACACAGCAGGCTAGGCAGAGGGAACCTAGTGTTAAGACACTTCGTTATCCACTTTCTGCCGAATTCTGAAGGCATTGCGTGTTGAGTGGCAGAACTCAACGCCGCGCTTAGCCTCGACACCAGAGCGAAGAAATGGAAATATAAATTTAAGTAAATATTTCATCTCCTCGAGTGGGGATCGAACCCACAACCACTCGGTTGTACAGTCATTTGAATTCTGTAATATCTAGTAAAGAAGTCGTGTGATGTGACTCTTGACATTGGACTTTATTTTTACTGGAAACATGAATTTTACTTCGTTTTTAGCTTCACGGTTTATACGATCATGTATAGTAGGGTAGGAATATAGTGTTACGACACTCTGTTCCCCATGCATCACCCAATTTTCTAGACATTGTATTGAGAAGTAGAACTTAAACCTGTAGTTTTTGTCAATAAAGAGAAGATAACAAAATAATTCATTTCCCCAAGTGGGAAATTGAACCCACAACCCTTGCGTTTACAGTCAGTTAGATCTAGGTTCAAATTTTGCTTTTGTTTTCAAAAATTTAAAACGAAATATCCAAATATTTAACTATCTTCCCGTTCAAGTCGGTTAAATATAACACCAAGCTCGATTAAAGTTCAGGCATGCGTAGCACTTGAAAAGAATCGTTTAACTTACAACTGCGGTGAATTTGGTACTTAAGAAGTTCACCTGAACTTTTGAAAGTTACCAATTTTAATGAAAAAATAATTTCAATTTGCAAAGTCACGCGGAAAGTTGGTCGACGTCATTACCTCACCACATTTAAGGATGTCTTCCGAAGAATTTTCTTGTCAAATTTTCACTAACTTTTTGAATACAAATTTTGGCTTTCGGTGTTTTTACATGGACTTTGTATGTAAGTACTTTTAGGATTTATGTTTATGTTTTGTTTAAGGTGTTTGTTGGTGTGGGGCAGGTTTTTATTTTAAGTTTTAAGTTTAGGAAGGTGGATACTCCTATAGGTCCTAGTTAATATTGGTAGCTTTACGCTGTTTCCTGCATATATTAGAGTAGACAAAGGTATGATCTAAGTAGACCTAGTGTTGAGACACTTCGTTCGTTCACTCACGATTTTCGCGAGGTGTTAAATGTCGGAACTCTGTGTTTTTTGTCCTGTAACCAGAACGAGGATATGTAAATATTCCATTCCCTCGAGTAGAAATCGAACTCATAACTGCATTTTATTTAAATTTAAAATAATAATATGCAATTTAGTAAAAACAAACCATACTTTCTCGACCTTGAACTGATAATTTTGTGTAATCGTGTTTTTTAATTACTTAGCCTTAACTTTTTCTTTGTAAAAAATCTGGCGTAGGCTGTTTTTTTCAGGCAAGACCCTGGTGTCTCTGCCTTAAAATTTAATATGTTAAAAATATTTTAAAGTTTATTTACATTTGCTGACGAGCAACAAAATGATAGATAGAAACAAAAAGACAAAAGCGAAACTTGGCCCGCGGTGCAGGTGTTAATCCGGCGGCGATAGGAAAATTTTCACAGCAACTTCCGCAACTTGTGACAGCCCCCCGCGGGTACTGACTGATACAAGTAAGAAAATGTACTCCACTGTAACAATTTAGAAAATTATATTTTTATTTGACTATAAGATTTTAGGATATTATATTATAAAACATCTATGTTGCGACCGCGACAGGTTGTAGGTTCACTTCTCACTCGAGGAAATGAAATATTTAATATTTAATTTCTTCGCTCTGGTAACGAGGCAAAGCATGGCATTGAGTCCTGCTACTCAACAGTGTCTGTACAAGAGTGTCTTAATGGAAACGGAGTTTCTCAATCATCAACCAAGCACGTAAGTGCAGCACGAAACGACATCAGTCACGATATATTAAGTTAATGTTGTTTATAATAGTTCGCATAAGCCCATCACGCTAGCCTCCGCGTCGTCAAGCAACAACCAATATTATAATCACTTTGATCCACAATATGTGTTGCCCCTACACATATATTGCGGTTATAAGAAATTCAATCTGAAAAGATCATGTCATTACAGGCTTCGAAATATTATATTTATTTATTCATTATTGCACACATTTTTAGAAATAAAAAATATATGTACTAAAGGCGGGCTTAACGTTAAAAAACATTCTCTACCAGCCAACTTTGTTGTGTGGGAGATAATTATGTAAGTGTGCTCGATCATTTAAACTAATAGTTAACTGTGCAAACAAAAAAAAACAATACAATATGATATACACAAAATACAATAACTTACAATACACATACACAAATATATAAACTATAATAAAATGAACTATTAATAAAAAAATAAAATATAATAAAATAAACTACTAAATATATAGACTATAATAAAATAAAATAAACTACTATATAATAAGTACGAGTCTTTATGTACATCATATATTATTATAGTACTGTAATACTTGACAGTTGGACTGAACCGTTGCCTTTCGTCAGCTACCCTTTCTCCATATATATATGACGGTTGCGACACTCAGGACCTCCATACGTAAATGACTCCGAATCAATATGATATCAAAAATATGTTGATTATAGTATTTATAATGAACTATGCTCATTATGTGTATTGCCATCCATATTATTACTATTTTTATTTATTTATTTTACTATTCATACCAAAGGTAGAAGCTGTTATATTCTCAACATTGTGCTTTATTTTTTACCACAGCGAAACTATGAAAAAAGTCGTTCCTTACAAGTAGAATCACTACAAATGAGTGCTACTTCTCCTACCTAACACACACATTGTGAAGTATATTAGTTATGTGACCTAATATGTCTAAAGAGAACAATCCGTAGCTTTAGTGGTATCATATTTGTAACGTGAACGTACGTACCAATTTCGTATAAATACTGACTCCTCATCTACAACCAACTCTTAATTGATAACAAGTATTGTTTTTAACCATTCTTTAAACACCCAACGTTCACCCTTTCATCCTATCCATTATCCTACGTATAAGCTCGCTTGCGGCGTAAGTCTAAAATCGTGTTTGATCCGGTTCGGCCCGCCCTGAACCGGAATAATCCGGTCCACCTGATCCGCCCCGACTTGCGGCGGCGCTTGTTTGCTTGCTACCAAGTAAACTCTTCTGTTTATATTTTATTTTATTTATTTTGTTAAATAAAATAAATGTTTATGGAGACATATATAGATATTATGTGTTGGGTTGATGAACAAGAGCAGCAGTTTGTATTGAATTTCTGTGTGTGTCTATCGACAATTGCCTACTCTAAAGAACTCTATCTTTAGCTATTCTCATCTTTCCGGACCAGCTTACTTTTTTAATGTCCTTTTCCTATAGTTCTTTTCCCGTTGTTACTATTACTTCATTTACTATTTCTTGGGTACTATTCTGTCCATTTCCTTTTTACATTTTGCGTACTATTTACGCGTTCTCAAATTTAGTTTTATTTATTTATCTATACTTATATTATAATGCTGAAGAGTTTGTTTGATTGAACCCGCTAATCAACGGAATGATTGATTCTTTAAGAAAGAAATCTTTAGTATAAGATAATCCACAATTATATCGAGGAAGGTTTAGGGCTATATAAAATAAAAAAAATCGCGTGCTTAGAATGTGTCATGTGTCATACACAACTTTTAAACTTATAGTCACTAGCCCACTGGAGCTAGCTGCGTGTAAAAGATAGTTGTCTAAAATCTTTCGTACTAAAATTATTTTTGGAATCTGGATTGGCCAGTCTTGTCGCAGGGCCACGTTGTGATCGATTGTAGCTTCGATTCCCGTCGAGGGAATTAACTATTTGATATTTTCATTTCCTCGTTCTGGTATCGATGCAAAGCGTGGCATTAAGTCCGTCACTCAATATGCAATGCCTCCAGAACTCGGCAGAAAATGGGGAATTAGTAGTAGTTTTATAAGTACGGAGTATCTTAACTCTGGGCTCCCAGGTTCCCCTTGCCTTCCCTTCCGTGTGGAAAAAAATACTTGATTCATGTAAAAATTATACATAATATATCACAAATATATTAAATAGATATATGTAATATATAATAAATTAATTCAATTAATTTAACATTGAATTAATATATTATCGTAAATTAATAAAAAAAAATAAAAACATAGGGGGCCGTTCAAGTATTACGTAAGCAGTTTTTTTGCAATTATTGACCCCCCCGTCCCCTATGTCATCAAAAATAAGCAATTCTCTTACCCCCTCCCCCAATGGTGACGTAAACATTGGCATATAATTTTTTTTTAAGGTATTTTTTATTGATATTTTATTTGCATCTCCATATATAAAAGGACATGTTCCCAGTGACCGAGGTAAGACGCACGCACAGCCGTAACCGCTGATAGTAGAAACGTGAAATTTGGACAGATTTATATTTTCGAATTCTGGAAATACACTAAGGGAATTTGCAAAATTTTAACTCTAAAGGAATGAAATAGGGGTTGAAAGTTTGTATAGAAAAAAATTGAAATCAGCACCGATTTTTATAAAACTTTAAATTCAGACTCTTAAAAATATTTCATTAAACATGTGTTTCGTGGTTTATTGTAATTCACCCCGTAAGGGTGCAAATAAGAGGTTGAAAGTTTGTATGGAAAAATCCTTAAATCGCCACAGATTTTTATAAAATTTGAAGTATAGACTCTCGACAATGTGCCATTCCCGCTAAATAGATGTAATAAACTTATATATTATATTATAAAACTAATAGTTATATTGTCTACCATATATACGTCTACCAAATATAGCCATAATCTCTTCTCTATTCTCTTCTCTATATTATATATAATAAGACAGTAAAAATATTTTGTCTGTACATTTAGTAATTTTGACTGAAATTGATAGAGGGACACTTAAAAAGAATAATAGAAAACAAAAAGATTTTTTTTTGAATTTCTTGTCTGTCTGTCGACATATTTTTGTCCACATTTTTCTCTGAAAGTACTGAACTGATTTACTTGAAAATTGCTTTGTTTTAACTCAACTTAACTACTAAAGTTTAGTTCATCAAAATCAGTTCATTAAAAAAAAAGTTATCGTCATTTAAAAGAAGTCGTAATTAATTCAACACAGGTATAAAGAACGATCTTGAAAGAAATATCAAGTAAATACAAAGATTTTTTGGTTGGTTCGTTCATATAATATATGTAACTAATTTAAAAACTGTACAGGAGTTAATTTGCAATTATTACAGTTATTTTACAAAGAATATTATGAATCCTTCAAATCAATAATTTAACACTTAAGGCTGTTTCTGAGTGAGTAAATTAAATTATTCACTGACATCAGCACATTTAACAGAGGTTATATAGGTAAAAAGAACATAAAGTTACAAAAATATATACATATAATAAATAATTAGCTTTATGTATATTTTATAAATATCAAATATCAACAATGGCCGTATTTTTTTATTTAAAACAATCAAAAATTCTTTGACGATAATGTCGTAAAATAATCATATTAGAAGTCATTATAGTTGTCAATCAATTCTGCTTATTAAATCAATATTCATGTATTTTAAGCGGGCGAAGCCGTGGGCGAGCCGCTAGTAATATATATGAAAAAATAAATGACTTCTGCTTACGTAATAACTAGCTAGACCCCCCCACCCCCCATGTCATCAAAAATAAGCAAACCCAAGGCCCCCCCGCCCCCCTACAGTGCTTACGTAATACTTGAACGGCCCCTAGATAGATAAAAGTTTTTAATGCACACATAAAGGAAATAAAGCATTTTACAAGGAAAAAAATAACAAATAT
>JAATLQ010032286.1:0-13683 GCA_013421005.1 Heliconius erato x Heliconius himera | reverse complement strand
TATTCTATTTAGGTGTCCCTCTATCCATTTCAGTCAAAATTACTAAATGTACAGACAAAATATTTTTACTGTCTTATTATATATAGAGATAGAGATTAAAGAGAGAATTGTTGGTTATTTCATCTTGGTTGGATGGTTATCTATACCGTTGTTATACACTTAATAAATTGTGGTTATAGTTTTTTGGGATTTTATTTGATATTGCTCGCAAAACTTATCATATTTAATGTAGAAAGGACATTAGTTATTTCATATAGTATGTATGTACGCGCGCAAGGAAAACGAGTAAAAAGATTTTTCCCGGGTAAATTAGTAAAATCGATCACTGGGAAATACAAAGACAGACAGAGACAAAATTATTAATAATGTAGCTGGTTTTGTTTAGTTTTTTTATTAATATTTTACTATGGTTACGTTTACTTATATTTTTTTCATTTAAATTAGTTAGATATTTTCAAAAACAATTTCCTAAATATATCTATAGGCATTCGTAAAGTTTAAGCGGGCGAAGCCGCGTCCGGGTCCGCTAGTATAAAATATAAATAGTAAAATGATTTATAATTGTATTTAATATTTTCATGATTCTTTGATAACGAGGCAAAGCGTGGCGTTAAGTTGATGGTTATGAGTTCGATCCCAACTAGGGGAAAGATTATATTTATTTTAAATTCCTCGCTCTTGTATACAAAGCACGGTGTGGAGTTCCGCCCCTTAACACATTATATCTTGAAAATTTTTGGGAAAATAGAGAAAGAAGTTTCTTAACCCTAGATTTCCTCTGCCTAGAAAAAGTATTAAAAAGTATCTACTGGATAATACTGGATAAGCAAAGAGAACGCAATATGTTACATCGATTTCTTTTTATTAAATAAAACGTTTTAGGTATATTGACATGACAGAACTCAATGCTCGCTTTTAAAGTCACCTAACATCTCTCATTCAGGGCTGTGCTCGGAACTTGGAACCCAGGTGCAGGTTCAAAAGGTCCCTTAATACGCATTAGCGCTCACCTTTATTGTTCGAGTTCCCCTCTCTACCGACACAAATTACAAACTTATTCCATATGTGTTGCCTTCGAAATAATAATATTCTAGAATAGGAATTATTAGGCCAGTCGTGGCGCAGCGGCACGAAGTGTGACTGTAAAATCGACTGGTTGTGGGTTCGATCCCCACTCGAAAGAAGAAATATTTACTTAAATTTATATTTCCATTTTATCGCTCTGATGTCGAGGCTAAGCGCGACGTTGAGTTCTGCCACTCAACACGCAATGCCTCCAGAATTCGACAGAAAGTAGAGAACGGAGTGTCTTAAGACTAGGTTCCCTCTGATGTGTCCGGGATACAGCGTGAAGCTGATAAATAAAAAAAATAAAAAGAATTATATCGATGTAAAAAAAATCATAATTCATATTTGATAGTAATAGTTAGAAAAAAAACGCCGTTATTCATGTTTACACTACGCATGGCAAACATCGATATCAGTTTGCGTATCGATAAGGATCATCGCTACCGTATTGGTTCGTGGAAGAAAGCTTATTGCGCGGACGCATATGATATTGTCACGATTGTTTTCTTATTGTAATTTTTTTTCATTACGTTAGTGGCGTGATGTATGTTAAAAATTATATTTTTGCTCGTATATTCTGCATTTGGCAGAGTAGCCAGAAGGAATAAATCAACCCGTTCACCGGCAAATGTGAACGTTAAAATAATATTACACTAAAACTAGTATTTTAGTTTTATTATTTAAACAAAAAACCGGACAAGTGCGAGTCGAGCTTGCCCACCGAGAGTTCCGTACGAAAATTGAAGATCTCGAGCTTTTTCTGAAATTCAAGCTTAGCTTATCCAGAGCCCTTTCATCTGATACCTCACGTGAACTAGCGGCTTTAATACTAAATTTAACCTTCCTTTTTTAGGATTTTACCACAAATGTATAGTTTTTTCCTGAACTAGTAGATGTTAGTTAGCTAGCTTTCATAACCGGAAGTACCATACTAATTTTGATTCCCTCTATAGTGTCGAAATACGCGTTTTTTGCGATATAAACGGCCATATCTTTTTTAAGTAAATGTAGAAATAAGTTTTTTTTTCAGGAAATCATATGACCATAGATCTGAATATATGGTTTGAATCTCCAAGCATTCCTGAGATACAGGCTCATGACAGACAGACAGACGGACCACAAAGTGATCTTACCTATATTTTCATTCATTTTTTCCTTAAAAGTACGGAACCTTAAAAGTGCAAAATTAGACAAATATAAAAAAAATACATTTAGATAGCCATCTTCTAAAAACTATTATATAAACAAATTAAACCCATCAAACACAGTGAACATTGAACACAAGAGTGTCTCTACATTCTCTTTTTTTTTATTTAACCTAGAATAGACTCGAAAACTTAAAAAAACATAACATTGACAATATAATATACTACCTAATAGAAAATTTCTGAACACATACGCACATAACAACTGCTTAGAATTAAATTGAAACTCAATCGTCTCATCAACGTCACGTGCAGTGCTCAGAAGTCGCCGCTTTATTGATTTGCTATACGATATTCAATAGAAGTTGTCACTAAAAAAAAATGATTAAATTTCTCGTTGTTTACATTTTCTGTGTGTTTCTTATTTTATTTAATTTAAAAAAAAATAGAGAAAGGCACAACTGTCAACTGTCAATGCGACGGTTGTAGATTCATTTCCACTAAGGAAACTAGAATAAAATATTTAATAAATCTCTTTACGGTAAGGAAGAAAGAAGTGCGGCTTTGAGATTCGCCACTTAACATGCAATGCTTCAAGAATTCGACAAAATTGGAAAACAGAGTGTCTTAGCACTAGGTCCACATGTTCCCTCTGCCTACCCTGTAATGTGAAGAATACAGTGTGAAGCTAAAAAAACAATATCTCTTTAGTTAGACGCGTTTTCCTGCATAAAGCACTTTTGAGTATTCTAACGATTACTATTTTCGTTTTCCCGTTCTGATGACCAAAATGTCTCATTAAACTCGCAGTGTCTCGAATTCTAGCGGAAAACGGAGAATGAAATATCTTAACACTAGACACTATATATATAATACTTTTTACTTTTCTTAGTTGCTAAAAGACGATAAGTAGTCAAGAATATTTTTTTTACATCCATAATGAGTATTTTAATTATTATTAAGAACTAGAGGGCGCGCGCGGCTTCGCCCGCTTATTAGGAGTGAATTCTAAAAAAAACACGAAACACGTGTTCAATAAAATATTTTTAAAAGTCTGAATTTCAAATTTTATAAAAATCGGTACAAATAAAAAAAAAAAAACCATACAAACTTTCAACCCCTATTTCATCCCTTTAGGGTTAAAATTTTTCAAATTCCCTTCTTAGTGGATGTCCAGAATATGAAAATAAACATCTGGCCAAATTTCACGTTTCTACCATCAGCGGTTACGGCTCTGCGTCTTACCTCAGTCAGTCAGCACAAGTCCTTTTATATATATAGATAATATAAATCTGTTATAGTTTATTACTTCATAAGGGGCGAAGCCGAACGTAATAATAAAAGTATAGATAAATTCAATCAAAAAAGTTCGTTAACGTGACCTCGTATGTGCGTAACAGATTAACGAAACACTTTTCGTAAGAACCTTTGCTACGGAATATTAAATTTAAAAAAAAATCAAATCCGATACGCACTGTATCTACCTAGGACTTACAAGACTAAATACTATAATTGTATTAGTATAAATATTAAAAAAAAAATAGTAGAGGAAACACAGTACCAAAGATACTGGAGGAAGGACACGTAAAAAGCATTTTATTATTGCATAGAACGAGGCCAGTCATGGCGCAGGAGCACAAAGTGCGTGTTAATGGTATTTAAATTTATATTTCCATGTCTTCGCTCTAGTGTCGAGACAAAGGGCGGCGTTCAGTTCCGTCACCCAGAACGCCAGAATTCGGCGGAAAGTGGGAAACAGAGTGTCTTAACACTAGGTTCCCTCTGCCTACCCTGCTGTGTGCGGGATACGTGAAACTAATTTATTTGATTTATTTTTATTGCTATGTCTTAGATTGAATGGTAATTTACAGATAATTCTACTGTGACATTTGCAAGGATTTGTGAGTGAGTGATTTAGTTTCTTGACCGTCGTTTAATTGGTAAATAGTCATTTTCGAAATTTTTGCACTAATAAATCTATAGTAAATTAATATATACTGCAAAAGTGTTATATATAAATATATATACTACACAAACATACATACATACATACATACATGCACTTAAACTAAAGCAATTCTATTGAATAGTGCCGAAGTGACACGTGCGCCATTATCGAAAGCAATTAACCACCCCTCGGCCATCTTGTCCAGTTCTGTTTACAGTAATAGTACATTTTGTTTGATAATACCAATTGTTCTTCACGTTATTTTAATATTTATCTCTTTATTTATTTCTTACAAGTTGCATTTATTTTAATCTTTACAGATACGAGTATTCTGAAAAACTAATAAAATCTTGAGGCCAGTCGTGGCGCAGCGGCACGAAGTGTGACTGTAAAACCGACTGGTTGTGGGTTCGATCCCCACTCGAAGAGATGAAATATTTACTTAAATTTATAAGTCCATTTCTTCGCTCTGGTGTCGAAGTTAAGTGCGGCGTTGAGTTCTGCCACTCAACACGCAATGCCTCCAGAATTTAGCAGAAAGTGGGGAACGGAGTGTCTTAACATTAGGTTCCCTCTGCCTACCCTACAGTGTGCGGGATACAGCGTGAAGCTGGTTTTAATAAAATCTAGTTGCTTTCTCAGAAAACGTATAAAAATTAAAGCAAACATGCGTACCAAAATTTCGACGTAGCTTAACAGAAACGAAGGGCCTAGTGGTCAGGACGCTTGAACAGTTTTTAATAGGCACAATTGAAATCCCACTACGTTTAAACTTTAATATGCTTTAAAAAAACGTAGTGCCTACGTTTACTGTTACAATATATTTTTTTAAGATTTTATATTTATAAATATAAAAAAAAAATCTAGTTTTCAACGTGTTTTATAAAAAAGTTTGTGGGCGGTGACCCGTATGCTCGATTGCCTTTGCTTTTCCATAAAAAGGGTTACTTTTTTTACTTTGCACATAAAACTCTACTTTCTAATTATAGATTTTTGCAATGTTCCTGACTTTAAATATAAAAATAATCATTATTTTTGATTATTATATTTTTTTTTTCACTTTATATATGTGCACATATACAATGTACAATTTTATAAAGTTTTAAAATATAATTAATTATAAAAATAATTTCCTTGTCGATGATATCGATAAATTTAAATCATAATTATTGTTAACTATTAGGTTCTATAAACATCGTTCGATAATATTATTTACATCCATAGATACTTTTTTTTACTTAATGTTCTATATTAAGCTCCATCAATCGTAATCTATTATATAATGTTTTTTTGATTTGTTTATCTTTTATCTCATGCCTTCGTATATATAAATTAATATATTTTTTCGCAATGCCAGACAGATATACTAATAATAATAATATTTATTAAAATAAATATGAAATGAATACCTTACATCACTAAGTTCCGTCAAATGACCCCACAAGTGGACTCGATCGATCACAGTCAGAACAGTTTAAATACAAATGTTAATAGTAAATATTAATGTGATTTTAGTCATTGGTTCTTGGGTGATTTTAATATAATATGTAAGTATGTATGTTGTTTTTTATCTAACTGCGCAACGAATCGGAGGGTAATGTGTTTATCAATCTTTTATGTATGTTTGTTGTAGACACAAGTTGATCGTCTCTGACTCTTAATATTTATTGACTAGAGGGCGCGCGCGGCTTCGCCCGCTTATTAGGAGGGAATCCAAAAAAAAAAACACGAAACACGTGTTCAATAAAATATTTTTAACAGTCTGAATTTAATTTTTTATAAAAATCGGTGGCAATTTAAAGATTTTACCATATAAACTTTCAACCCCTTATTTGAACCCTTAGGGGGTAATTCTTAAAAACACGTGTTCAATGAAATATTTTTAAGAGTCTGAATTTCAAATTTTATAAAAATCGGTGCAGATTAATTTTTTTTCCATACAAACTTTCAACCCCTATTTCATTCTTTTAGGGTTAAAATTTTTCAAATTCCCTTCTTAATGAATGTCCAGAATATGAAAATAAACATCTGCCCAGATTTCACGTTTCTACCGTTAGCGGTTACGGCTCTGCGTGCGTCTTACCTCAGTCAGTCAGCACAAGTCCTTTTATATATATAGAAGACAAGTCCTTTTATATATATAGAAGACAAGTCCTTTTATATATATAGATTAGTCTCAATGTTGCGAGTGTTAATACCAGAGTACGCAAATCAGAGCAGACGAAGAGTGTCGAGATACGCCGTCCGAATGAGGCATTGCGTCTAGAGTGGCGGAACTCAACACCGCGCTATGTCTCGTTACCAGAACGCGAAAATTAACATATTAAACTATCATTCCCCCCAGTTGGAATCCACAACCGTCGCGTTTACAGTCATACCCACCCCGTGTACCACTGGGCCACGACGGCCTCCTGAAAGTAATTTATTCCTCATTAAGTGGGAAATCGATCCCACATCTGTCGCGTTTGCAGTCGCGTTGACGCTAAGACATAAGTTGCAAATGTTGTCGTCAATCAACATACATTTCAAAAATTGGTCACAAAAATATCTCATTCACTATGAAAATTGATAATAATTAACATAGCCACGAGGATCTAGCGTGTTCGGAGAAGCATATTGTATGGTATCGATCAAACTGTCAATTTATCAACCGAGGGACAAATGACCCCTTGACGCTATGTGGGTAAATACAATCGATCATTTTATTCAATGAGTGGCAGAAATTATTTGTTTTGTACAATATAAAAGTTTCTTGGAAAGATCATTTGAAATATATTATAGAAAAATCAGCTTCACGCTGTAGTCCGCATATAGCAGAATAGGCAGAAGGAACCTAGTGTTAAGGCACTACGTTACCCACTTTCCGACGAATTTCTCGAATAATATTTCATAATCACTAGTTTTTAATCGTGACTTCGCTTGCATCGCAGTAACGTCGCATATGTATATAGGCACAAGTTAAAATAATAACCTCCCTTTTTCGGGGTCGGTAAAAAAGTACAAAAATTTAGCTTACAACATTTTTATCTCTCGTTTTCTTACAGTTCAACACCCCGGATGTTATCAATCACAAGGCAAAGTGACAGTTAGCATTTCGCGCAAAAATTAAATGGCTATCTCATTTTAATTATTTTTATTATAACATAGCGTGGCGTTACTAACATGTGATGATAGTGATACAAGCTAATAATAACAGTAGTGACTGGCTATTATAAATGATACTATAGTTACATATATGCCTCAGGGACTCTGAGTCAGTGCTCGACTGGGCTTTGTTAATCTTGATGGGGAAACCTAATTTACAAATATTATTTTGAACGGAAAGTATGGAAAATTAGTTGTGACAATAGGTTTCCTCTGCCTGGTTGTTAGACGAAAAAAGTGTGAAACTGCTTTTTTAAACAAAAATTTTCAAGAGTAGATGTAGAACCGACAATCAACGACATTCAGGCATGTCTCAACTGCCTCACATAGGTGCGGGAGATATCAATAAATATAAAATTAAAAAAAAAAAACTAAACTTCTAAAAGTGGCGTTGACTTTAGCCGCAAATTAGGAGAAAATAAGGAAAAGAGATTTAATAGTGAGTTCTCTCTTTCTACCCTCCTATATGCGGAACAAGGGCGTGAAACTAAAAAGAATCGATCTAACATGATGGTTTCTGAACTATTAGTATATAGTATACTAATAGTTCAGAAACCACAAGAGCTCCACTTAGAGATATTGAACCGATAGGCAATTTTAACCAATCCAGTATTAGGTTTAATTGCGAACGCACTGCAATGTAAGCAATTAATGACTCACAGTCTAAAATGTTACCAGGATACGAAGATTCATGGCAATTTGCTGGATAAGTTCTATGCATTTGCATAAGATGACATCAGAATGCAGTCTTATATTATAGTTCTATTATATGGGCAGGAAAGAAAAATATTTTTTTAGAAATCACATAAAAACATTATAGTAACGTAACGCGATTTGAACCCAACCCTTGGAAACCTTACAAGAGATCAGAAGAACGAGACACTTATCCTTTATCAAAATGGAATTAGACGTGTTAATCAGTTCGTTCCATCTAATCCCAAATGAATTAAAACGTTCAAAATATGCCATTTAATTACTTCAACGAAATTTTAAAACAATACAATGTACTTTTATTTTGTAAAAAAGGGTGACCACATGTATCTGACTGACTTAAGCCAAAGATTTTGTTATTGTACAAAAAAATATACTTGTTACAACGATGTTAGATAACGCAGAAAATAAAATCATCAAAAAATAAAAAAGCGCGTATAGATTAATTGGCTAGAGCAGTGGTTCCCAACCAGTGGTCCGCGGACCACCAGTGGTCCGCAGAGGCCTGAATATGGTCCGCGAACGATTTTAATTTTATGACTGGGGATGGTGAGGCGAAGTTTCTGTTTGATTATCACAGTTATTTTATATTATACCTACATATATAGTGGTCCCTGCTACCAAGAATGATATAAAAGTGGTCCTTAATCAAGAAAAGGTTGGGAATCCCTGGGCTAGAACATTTAGACCAATTTCGAGAACTGTGAATAACACAAAAATACAAATGTTTATAATTTCTCAATTCTTAAGTATATTAATTAGAGGCCGTCGTAGCATAGTGACACCAGCGTCTGACTGGGGACTGATTTATTTTCACTTCTCAGTAACAAGATAAAGCGCGACTTTAGACTCCGTTACTGAAAACGCAATATCATGAAAAATTGGTGGTGAACAAAGTGCCTTAAAACTAGCTCACCTCTGCCTACCCTGATAAGGCGAGATACAGCGTGAAGCTAAAAAACTAGTAAATTAAAATAGTAAATAAATATATTTTTTTTTTTCAGGCAACTTCATCACAACAGTAGCACTCCTCATGCATCCGAAGCTTCGTGGCCACGTGACGACCATGTTTGTTTTATCACTCTGCGTATCAGATCTGTTATTCTGCAGCATCAATCTGCCATTGACGGCGAGCAGGTATAGTCGTTACTAAACAATGCTATAATCATGGATTAGAGACCAGTCGTGGCGCAGCGGTACAAAAGTGTGGCTGTAAAAGCGACAGGGTGTGTGTTCGATTCCCACTCGAGGAAATGAAGTTTAATATTTTCATTCGCTCTTGTGTTGAGGTAACGCTCGTTGTTCAAGCTCGAGTAGGTTGCTCTCAACACGTAATGCCTCCAGAATTCGGCGAAAAGTTGGGAACAGAGTATCTTAATACTAGGTTCCCTCTAGCGACCTACTACATTCGGTATATGAAGCTGAAAAAAAACACATATAGGTAATTTATGAATGAAAACGGCATCTCAACATCCGTCTCAGATTTGAGAGAGACTTATAAATACGAGTTAATTAAGTAAGATTACCTAGAATTGATGTTGTTTCTTTTGCCTCTTGCCCTTAGGATGTGTTAAATGGAAAGCAGAGAACTCAATACTAAAATCTTTCTATCGAAGCAAAATACAAATCATTTCAAACTCATTTCTTTTCTTAAACAAAAAAAAATAACGAAATGATATCCAATATTTTGACGACTTTACAAAATAAAATGTCAAAATGGATATGTTCAAAAATACATTCGAGGCACGCTCCTAAACATATGTTAATTAATATAGAAACACAATCCTGTGTGAAACACGACGCCAGTCAAAGCACATGTCAGCGAAACTAACGACTGTAACAAAAAATTATGAATTTATTGCGTACTTATTGTGAAAAAAATGTTGGAATTTAATATTTTACAGCTTATCGACGTTAGCTATTTTGTTTTAGTAAATAAAATCAAATAAAAAAATCAGCTTCACGCTGTATCCCGCACGCAGCAGTAGGTAGGTAGACAGAGGGAACCTAGTGTTAAGACACTCCGTTCTCCACTTTCTGCCGAATTCTGGAGGTATTGCGTGTTGAGTGGCAGAACTCAACGCCGCGCTTTGCTTCGACACCAGCGAAGAAATGGCAATTAATTTAAGTAAATATTTCATCTCCGTGGAGATGGCCGTTCCCTCGAGTGGGGATCGAACCCACAACCAGTCGATTTACAGTCACACTTTGTGCCCCTGCGCCACGACTGGCCTTTAGTAAATATTTTTTTAAATATTTTTCGTTCTTAAGGCCGGTTTCCAATGCGAGCGGAGCGGGGTCCTTAATGGTCATTAAGGACTACGTTGCATATGTAGTCCTCACCAATTAATAGTCGGATAGAAAGGACCGGAGAAGGTTTTATTTAACCCTTAATCGGGCACAGGTCAATATTTTCGCACCATACCAATTTAAACCCTAAACAAGCAAAGGAAAATAATTTAAAAACAGAAATATTTTTCATTTAGTTACAGTTATACATTACTAAATTATATATATAAAGTATTATCTATATAAATCATTCAATGAATTGCTTCGGTATCCTGCCCGTTTAAGGGTTAAAAAAAATCCAATTTGCCTAAGCATAACACACTCATTTTTCTTTCGCGGTGGAAACCGGGCTCACACTGTTAATTTTAATTTTCAATGTTTTGTTTATGTTTAAGTGAGTGTTGCTCTACTAATAATTGAAAAACAGAACAGCTGCTTGATAAAAGATCTTTTCAAATCTATTCCAACGGTTCTTTTTAAATATACAAAAATACTTTAATATTAATTGAAACTAATATAATCAAGTTTTTTTTATTTTTTGGTGCCGTTTTATACTCCGTACTTAAGAGTTCTTACTCTGTAGCGGCTACCTCGCTACAATAAAGTATAAAGCTTTTTCTTAGCATACATATGTATATACAAAGTTGAAGAATTATTTTTTACTTTGTCATCATTTCTTATCGGTGTCACCAAAAATACGCGTTGGCTATATTAAACAATTGAACCGCATAGTTAGCAAAAACAGTTTATACCTAAATAAGAGAAAACACATTTAAATCTTTCCTAAGTTTGAACTTTTAAAATAAACATTATTTCGATATCTTCAAAAATAGAGCCGTCATGACGCAGTAAAGCAAAGCGTCTGTCTGTAACGCGAGGGTTGTTGGTTCGATTCTCATTCGAGGAAATTAACTGTTTTGATTTCCTCCATGTGGTAACAACCGAACAAGCCGCGGCGTTGAGTTCCGCCTTGAGTGGCAGAATTACGGAATGTCCCGAAAATTGGACGCAAGGATTGGAACGGAGTGTCTTAATACTAGGTTCGCTCTGCCTACCCTGCTATGCGGGAAAAAGCTTAAATCTGTAATTAATTATAAATATTATGAAATTAAATACATTTTCGCGTATTTCTTTCAGGTACATAAATCAACAATGGGTGCTTGGCCCAAGCCTGTGTCAGATGTTCGCGTTCGTGTTCTATGGCAACGAGGCTGTATCATTACTGTCTATGGTCGCTATCACTATTAACAGGTAAGAACTATATGTTGTATGTATACCTTTATGGCTGGTGTCATATTACTCCGTCGTAGTGTACGCACGTGTGTGCAACGCGACGGTTGTGGATTCGATACCAATTAGGGAAAATTAAATAAATTAATGTTTTTATTTCTATGCGCTGCGTTGAATTCCACCACTCAATATGCAATGTTTTGACAATATTTTCATTCGCTTCGCTCTGGTGTCGAGGCTAAGCACGGCGTTGAGATCCGCCACTCAACTCGCAATGCCTCCAGAACTCGGCAGAAAGTGGGGAACGGAGTGCCTTAACATTAGGTTCCTACCTACCCTGCTGTGTGCGGAATATAGCGTTAACCTGATTTTTTTCTTACACATAAATAATAAACCACAGGCACTCTTATAAAATAGCAGTCGTAAAAAAGTCAAATTCTAAAAACGGTATATGTACTAGTATATCGAATGAGAAACGATACAAGATATATGCAAGACATAAACAAAAAATATCGAAGATGAAAGGTGTTTATATGAAAAAAAAATGGAAAAGAAAAATATTTTCATCATAAAAAAAACTGAACCTGTCGAAATCGTGTGTAGGTTAAAAGCTACGCTTCTAATTACTGAGCCCTAATGTTTATAAACATGTCTATAAATAAAAAAAATAACGTACAATTTCAATTTCAATGTATATGGTTGTGAAGGCGTGTAGTGGGAGTGACAATGAAAGAAACATATATAACATCAATCTATACTAATATTATAAAGCTGAGGAATATGTTTGATTGAACGCTCTAATCTCCGGAACTGCTGGTTCCATAATTGTAAGTTCTTTTTGTGTTGGCTAGTCTAAGGAAGTCTATAGAAGAATGCAATGCAAAAAAGGATGTATGCAATGTATTGTACCTGCGGCTACAGTTACCTCGGGCACTGTCAACTGTGTCATATGTCAACTTAATTTTCATTTGATATATAGAAAACTATAGGAACATATTAAATTAAATTAAATCACCTTCACGCACACAGCAGGGTAGGCAGAGGGAACCTAGTGTTAAGACACACTGTTCCTCACTTTCCGCCGAGTTCTCGAGGCATTGCGTGTTGACTGGCCGAAGTCAACGCCGCGCTTTGCCTGGACACCAGAGCGAAGAAATAAAAATATAAATGTAAGTAAATATTTTATCTCCTCTAGTGGGGATCGAACCCACAACCAGTTGATTTTACAGTCACATTCTGTCTTCCTGCGCTACGACTGGTCTAAAATATAGGAACATATGTCTGTGTAAATAACCCATGGAAAACAACAGGTAGTAAGACTAGTTTCTAATATGGGAAGTGAAGGCGTATAGTGGGTGGTGGCAAATATTTATTTAAATAAAACAGAATACATTGAGAATGCATATAATAAAATTATTATATAGACAGATGGCTATATAACGTTTATGCTTAGGTAGTTGCAAAATCACAATATATCGTTATATATATTTTGTATGAATCTAAATATTTTGTGATCGTTAATGTCATCAAATATGACATGAAGAGTAAATAACTTTACTTTGAGGCCAACTCCGTGGCGCAACAGCAGCTTGTGGGTTCAATTCTTACCCAGGCAAAAGAATTAATTTTATTTCCTCACACTGGTAATAAGACAACGCGCGTTGTTGAGTTCCATCGCTCAACCCACAATGTCTCAGATATAGGGTAGAAAGCAAGAAACGGAGTGTCTAAACACTTGGTACCCTCTGCCTACTTTGCTATATGCGGGATAAAACATGAATGAAAAGAATAATATACAGAACCTTTCTTTCCTTACTACCACTCACTTTTGTACCATTCAGTACAACCCAAAACATTACCATTAACCTATAAACATTCTTAACGAAATTAAGTCATAAAAATGTCTACTGTAGCTCAAGCACGAAAAACTATCGAAAAAGTATTCGTATCGTCATCGAGAGCAATTTGTATAGGAATTGAACAGCGCCCCTACCGTGCGTAAAGGGAACTAGCTCATGCCAGCACGAACCATTTTTTGTATCGTGTTACGTTCGACTATCGAGATACTCGAACGCAGTAAACAACAATTGGTAGCACGAAGGCCCGTTTTGACGTACGGTATCGAAGACGTCGAAGATTGGTCGTCGA
>JAATLQ010032285.1:0-13681 GCA_013421005.1 Heliconius erato x Heliconius himera | reverse complement strand
AATTAATCAAGATGCCTCAACAGTTTGGACGTAGGATTTTTTTTTCATTTCACGATTTTTATCCATACCTGTATTTCGTGTGACGCGATTACGTATAGATCCCAATAATATAAACACTTACTACTACAAAAATACTACTAAAGGTTAAACAACTTTGAACTTTATCGCCAATACATACGACTCGATTTCGAAATGAGGCGTGTGCGGCGGTGTTCCTTTGATAGGTTTATGTGTGCGTGCGCCATCCTTACAAATGGCGTTTTCTTTTAAAATGACAATTTTATTATTTATTTTGTTTGAAAAAAAAACTTTTTCATTTTTAGGAATTTATTTTTTTTTCTGAATTATATTAGGCTTTTATAGAGTAGTTAAAACTGTGGTTTCATTTAAAGTGGTGCTGACACTTCCACCCTGTATAATAGATATAATCAACAAGGGGGACGGCGCGTACGCAGTCCCCACTACCAAAAATTACGCGTCCGAGTTATCCACATTAGGGATAATCGCAGAGGTCAACCCGACCGCAGTGCAATGGAAGGGCCTCGCTCTGGGGGAACCGCCTTCGTGATCACGGTGTCCCCTACGCCAGGTAAGTATGCTTGTGGCTCGGTCATTTTGGGTCGTCATGTTTCGTGAGATAATCTTGCCAGCGCGATTCAGAACTCACGATAAATTGAACAGCGCCATCTATTATCAGCTTTTGTAAGTACTTATATTTAGCATTGTATTGCTTATGGTATAAATGAAACCAATAATAAATAAAGTTCGTTTTAATATTAACAAAAAGTAAAATTAGGTAATATTTAATTTTTTAAACTGTGAGGTGTCTAATAACCACGGCCATCCTCATCACGATTTCTCACTCACGCTTTCTTGTTGAGGAGCAAGCGATCATTGATTAAAAAATGAATAAAACTTTTAGTAAACTTTCAATGATTATATTTTTTATTTGGAGCCAGTCGTGGCGCAGGGGCACAAAGTGTGACTATAAAACCGACTGGTCGTGGGATCCCCACTCGAGGAGATGAAATATTTACTTAAATATATATTTCCATTTTCTTCGCTATGGCGTCGAGGCAAAGCGCGGCGTTGAGTTCTGCCACTCAACACGCAATTATGTTTATAACGAACAACAAAATGCACGAGTATTTACAGTACTACAAATTGATGTCAGCTTTTAAGCTATAAATCACACGAATAAACAATATCCAATACTAATTAACTTTTATAAACAACATATATTTGTTAGTCAATTTTCGTTTCAATATTGTCAGCCGTTTTAGTGAGAATATCAAGCGTTAAAATATTCATATTTATATTATATGTTCTATAGCACGTATGTACATATTATGTATAGCTAAGTGTATTTTTCAATAATAACGGCATTGCAGTTATACCTAGAGATAAAATTTTCAGAACACTTCATTTTCATCTACACTCAGATGTACTAAATTTTGATAATTGACGTAAAATTACGTTGTTGAAATGGAATATATAATCCAATATATGTATAATCCATTTTCATCATCCAGTAGGCGGTGTCAGCCATACAAGTATTATAATACTTTTCTCTTGGTGATTATGTAAATTATGTATAAACCTCCTAAATTTAAATTGTTAATATTTAAAGAATATTAACAATTTAAATTTAGGAGATTTGTACATAATTTACATAATAATCCTTAGTTTGGGCCAGTTACGAAAGCCTGATAAAATTTATACGTTGAGCTTTTTAAAAATAAATTCACGCAGAACGAATTATATTTTAATACAAACTCTTTTTTTAAAAGAATAATTGGGTATCTTTCTAAAAAAAAAATAAAGTAACATAGATTATATTAAATGTTGTTCTTTATGTACGTTCCGAGCGTGCCAGTCCAGCAATGTCACGTTGAACGGAGAACACACGAAGGAGAATGTACAAGGTAAAATAATAATTTTTAACATAATTTATAATATAAAATACTTTTTTTTATAATTTTGAAGTCGGTGCCAAGTAAAACAAACATTCGATATTGTAGTAAGGCTGTTGTAGCATTAGCTTGACACCGACTTCAATATTATAAAATCTTATTCTAAATTTTTTGATTTACAAAATCAAAGTACGTTTACTTTTTAGTTCGTTGTTTAAAGTCGGTTTTATTTTTGTTAAAAATTAATTTAATTTACGATTTTAAGTGATGGTGGTTTTAGAGTGGTTGAAAGGATGCTTCTCAAGTTAGTGGTGTCCTATGTAAAACTTAAAACTTAATTAGGTATTATTGTGCATGCTAACATTTTAGCATATTGACAAGAACATATATAAAAAATATTCGGGCGAATTGGAAACTTCTCCTTTTTTGCAGTCGGTTGAAAATGAAAACATCCTCTTTTTTGAACGATGAGGAAACTCACTTCTGACACCAATTTTAAAAATGGTTTTTCTTGTAACTATTATAGATATTTATATTTTTTACCAAAAAAAAAGAAACTTGTTCAATTTCAACCGGATCCCATAGTCAGAACCTAATCAAATTTTTACCAAGCTATCCTTGAAGTATATCCTTTCTAATAAAAAAAGAATAATCGGAATCGATTGGCGTGGTATTGAATTATTCCTCCATTTGTCGCGCATATACCTAATGCAGATTTAACGTTTATGTGATTTTTTCACAGATACCATTTTCAACCGGATCCCGTAATCAGAACTCTAATTAAACTATCCTTGAAGTGTATCCTTTCAAATAAAAAAAGAATCATCGGAATCGGTTAGCATGATATTAAGTTATTCGTCGATTTGTCGCGCACAGACCTAATGCAAATTTATGACTTATGTGATTTTGTTATAGATACTATTGTAGGAAATGAACAAAAAAAAATGGGACCACATGGTAAGCACTACCTTTCGAATAAAAAGAAATCATCAAAATCGGTTCGTCCAGTCAAATGTTCTGAGGTGCCAAATAAAAAAAAATACAGTCGAATTGATAACCTCCTTTTGTTACAGAAGTCGGTTAAAAAGAGATAATATTACACAATACGAGAATAATATTAAAATGTTTAAAACAAATTATAAAAGTCAGTGAAGCGTAATAATGACTCAACGAGGTATTACTAAATATCTAATTCAATAGGGACGTAGTTTTCTTTTTGTCAGTCATTTACTAACATTAACATAGATATACATTTATAATATTATTTATATTGTTGCTTACTTTTTGTATTTTTATATTTTTAGACAAGCTATAACAGCGAATGAGGAAATTAAAGAAATAATAAAAAGGTGCAATTGTTTGTGTAGAATAGGAAAATAGTTACAGTTCTGTCATAATAATTTATATTTATTGATATAACGAAAAAGTTGCAACAGACGACGTCCGTAAACAGTTACAATTGTGAACAAATATATGAAATATAACTATGAACTAAATAATTAGACAAAATGACTAACAGTAGGCAAGGTAAGTGACTTTTTGTCTCATAATAGTTTTATTTTGTCTCTCTTACTTTATAGGTGAGTCTATCTCCAGCTGATATCTTTAAAACAAAAAATAAACAATTGTAAATAGACTGTAAAATGATTCAATATTACTACTGCGCAAATCATAACTAACGTTTAGCGTTCACGGTAAAATCGATCCAAGATTCAATTTAAACATTCGTAAGGCTTACCTACATAGCTCAAGTAGCTTAAGTGCCGAGTTTAGACTGCATAGTGGTTCTTAGTGGTTTGTAGTTTAAATCAGTCGAGCTCGCTCCCTCGGGTTAGCAACTGAGAAGTGCTCTCAGCAAGTTACAGATCGGTCTTGAGTTTACATTGCGCAAGTCGTATGGGTCTGGCTGAAGAGCTTATTGTATTATTGAGTTAAATACCATTATATAGACTACGAGATTGGAGAAACACGTTTTTCTTTACTTTTGTAGACAAGAGTATGTTATACTAAGCTACAGTTCCCTTTATTTAGAAATGTAAACAGAAGAAAGAAAGAAAGAAAGAAAATGAAATTTAGCATGAAGAGAAATAGGGAAAAAGAATTTAGTGCTAAGACATTACAATTCGAGAAGAATTGTGACGTTGCAGATCTTTATAAAGATACCAGTAAATTACAGAATATATTTGTCAATAAATATTTTATCGGTTGGCAGTAGAATCTACAATATTGTGGTACGATGCACTTTTTTTCAAGGCCATACACGCGACGGCTGTGGGCTCGATTGCTACTCGAGGTAATTAAATATTTTCATTTCTTTGCTCTACTACTAAGATAAAGCGCGACGTTGGATCCCGCCACTCAATACGCCATGTCTCGAAAATAGGGCCGTGCTTGGATGCCTTTTGAGCACTAGTGAAAGTGTCTTAACACTAGACAGATAGTCTGCCCATCCTGGTATATGGGGTATGCACGGTGAATTTAAATGCACTCTTTTTTGTAAAAACACAAATAACCTTAATAACTATACTAATTAAGAAAAATAATTGTAATATTCGTTCCGGATTCTTAAAATAGAGTTGAATCACATATAGGCAACGATGAACACTTATAAAGCAAGCGATAACATTTCTACGGAACGAGATTTGCGTCCATGACCAATAATGTAGAGGCAGGAACCAATCGGTATTTAGGAAGGTCAAACTATAAAAAATAATATACTACGTATATCAAAGTAGTAAACAAATAATTAACAGCTGTAAATAAAAAAAAATTAAATACTTAAAATATAATTATATTTTTAGCCCCATCTTTAATCTCTCATAGCCATAGCAGGGTAGGTAGAGACTTTTTTCAATATTGGAGACACTTCACGTGGCACGCGAGTGGCAAGCCCAATACCGCGCATTGCCATGTCAAAAAAACAAAAACCGGACAAGTGAGAGTCGCGCTCCCTCACTGAGGGTTCTGTAGGTGTGAGGTTTCAAGCTTAGCTTAGCCAGCGCCCTTTCATCTGATACCTCACTTGAACTAGCGGCTTTAATACCAAATTTTGCTTTCCTTTTAAGGCTATTATTTTTTAAGATTTATCATTACACTTTTTAGCTTCACTCTTCATACTACACCTAGTATGCTTAGACAATGTTAAACCACTCCGCTTCCCGATCAAATTTAAGAAATTTAATATTGACTGGTGGCCGGACGCCAAATCGAATTTGACCAGACCATAAAGGAAAATAGGCTTTATTTATATAGGCTTTATTTTATAATAATGCTTTATTTTTATAAAGCCTTGAGTGAAAGTCAGAAAGAGCGAACCCAGAGCAGTTACGTTTAGAGTCGGACACAATCCCAACTCATGAGTTACAGCACATAGTACCTGAGTAATACCATTATTGCTAAAGAATTAACTTGGGTAAAGAAAATCAAAGGGACGCAACTCATGTATTTAGAAAAGTTTTTTGAAGCTTCAAAAAAACTCATCCGTCCGAGCCATATAGATACATAAATATTCTTATTGTAACATGATGACCCCTTATTGTATCTACGAATAATGGAAGTAGCCATATTATGTTAAATATCTTTTTGGAATTTCGAAGGCGATAGTTACGGGCTCCCACTCGTAGGAATTATTGTTTTTTCAGATTCCGTACCTTTTAAAGAAAAAAGGAACCCTTATAAGATAACTTTGTCCCTTCGTCTGTATGTCTGTCAAGAGCCTTTATCTCAGGAATCCATGAAAATATCGAATTGACATTCAACCCATATACCGGTCCCTTGATTTCCTGAAAAAATCGTATTACCTACTACATTTACATAATATACATTTGTGGTTAAATCTTAAAAAATAATAGCCTTAAAAGGAAAGCAAAATTTGGTATTAATCAACAATGAAAAAAATTGTATTTTATCATTACTTTTTGCTTTACGATAATGCGATACTCTTCATACTCTATCGAGAAAAACGTAATAAAATACACCTTATTGAAGAATCTATGAAGAAACTTCACTTTGACAGAAAATTGAAATCAATTTCGCGATATGGTCCAATGGCTGAAGGAGTTAAATCCGATTTTCCAGTACACTTTTTATGTGAGCAAAATGTGGTAAGCCATGGCAAATCGTAGTTAATTAGTTACATTGCAAGCCTTCCGCGCGCGCTTGATCTGGCGAAAGGTCAAGGTTAGACTCAAAGATTTACTATTTTTTTATAGATTATTTCATAACATTAGAATCAGAATCAACGGATATTAGAACCAATAAACACTTATTGATTCTTTCTTTCTTTATTGATTTTTATTGATTTATTATATCGAATATCTGTGTGCAATTTAAAACAAATCACAAAATAGCTAAAAGAAACCCTGATAGCCATTAGATTGATGGTATAAAAACATTTAATTTTTATTAGATCTCCACACGTGTACATTTATTCAATAGAACTGGAAGGCAAGAAGTGTTTCAAAATAGCGTTACAAGATTTTCTTACTCCAATAAGTCACGCTATTAAAAGCGTGCAAAAATGACAGTGTTACTAACGAAAAAGTAGATTTTTCTCTTTTTTATCAAGCCAGATAAAAAAATATATTTATATTTGGCTTGATTAACAAGTGAGGTCCTAAATTACTGGTGTAGGCTAATGTAGTTCTTAAAATAGTTCGGATTCTATTTTTCCTGTCTCAAAAAAATTGTAGTATTTTACGTAAAAGGTAAAATAAAAATATATCATATACCTTTTTTATACAATTCAATACAATACCATAGCTATTGTATAATCTTGAAATATACAAAGGGTCAGTCGATTTTAGTACGCAGACATAGTTGTATTTTTATAGGCTGCCCTAACGGCTAACACAAATAAAGAGAACCTTTTTTGATGGGATTGATATTTCAATTGAAGTCAATCTGTTTGCCAATAAAGTCTCATTCAACTGAAACTTTTATTACTTTTGTTTATTTTTGATAGGAATGTATTTTACATACAACAAAATATGTATCTATCTACTAGGTTAATTACAGATTTTCAATCTTTTGCAGCTTTGAATCGAATTTACTTAATACCAATTAGTAGCCCTTAGCATCTTTACTCCGGAGTAAATAACATATTATAAATAAAAATATTTTTTCGTATGAAGAACAGGTATACAACTGAAAATGATACTCTCAACTGTGCCACCACCAATATTAGATCATTTCATTATTAAAATTTAAGAAAATTTCGAAAAACGTAACGACTTTTTCAAAAAAACTATTAACAGGAAAAGTAAAAAAAAAATATAATTAAAAACAGTATAAATATGAACTTATGTAAAGTTAAGAATACCAAACTTTTAATTGGAACAATCTAAAAAACCATAAAATACCAGAGCAGGCTCCCAGTGTTAGCTTCGTTGATAAACAAAATAGGAGTAATTATCTTGCGGAAATAATTGTAGCGTGATATTGGATACCAGGTGGTTATTTTTATAAGAATAGAGGAAGGTCAAGTGTAATTGATATGGATTATATACCTACATATATGTATAGATATAACAACTTAAGTGTTCAATTGGATCCTATTTTGAGGATATTCTGTTAGTCTTTTTAAGCTATATTGAATTTGACCTTACAGATTGCTGTATAGTATTTTTACAATGATTTTTTTTTTCATGGAAAGGACAAGGCAAACGAGCGCATGGGTCACCTGATAGTAAGTGATCACCGCCGCCCACAATCTCGTGTAACACCTGAGAACTGAACTACAGGTGCGTTGCCGCTTTTTGAAGGTACCCATGTCGTATCGACCTGGAAACACTGTCGCAGGTAGGTTATTCTATAGTTGCTTGGCGCGTGGAAAGAAGTTCCTAGGAAACCGCACAATAGTGGAGTGCTACGTATCCAGATGGTGTGGATTATATGTGAGTTTGTGACGTACTGTGCGGTTTGAAAATTTGGCGGCAGATAACTCTTGGATACATTTAAGATTATAAGTATGAATAAATTGAAATATCGTTTAAATAAGGCATTAAAATTCACCGCGTGATATGTGTTTCTAAAATAGGTGAAAATTTTATAAAGATTATCCACATTTATTTTTCGGTATGATCAGGTTTCCTTAATACCGCCGTGATGTAGCGTCTGACTGTTAACGCGACGATTGTGTGTTCGATTTCCAGTCGGAAAATAATTTATTTTTCTTTTCTCGCTCTGGTAATATGACATTACGCGGCGTTGAGTTCCGGATCGGAGTGTATTAACATTTGCCTACCTCTGCCTACCTTGCTTTAAAGAGTGAAGCTAATAAAGATAAACATTTTAAAATTTAATTGTTGAGTGCCGCTACTGAACACGCAATGCCTCCAGAATTCGCCGAAAAGTTGGGAAGGGAGTGTCTTTACATTAGGGAACCTGGGAATCTTCCTCTGCCTACCTTGCTTGTTACGTGCGAGATACGACGTGAAGCACATCTTTAAGGAGTACCTACCTAAAGATACCTAAGTGCTGCCTCTCTACGGAATTTTAGTGTTTACAATATAATCAAATATCTTATTGGACCATAATTGAATCTTTCAATTTACTTCGTTATACTAGCGTCCTTTTCTGCTTATAAAGAGCCTGCAAAGATTACGTTCTTAGAAGCCTCGTAACGACGGTATTATTGTATTATATAAAAATAACTTTTTTGCTAAGGTTAAGATGATTGGAACAATGAGATTATGGGATCTAGAATTAATATTTCTTATTTTTTGTTTGAATATTAGGAAAATAAGTAAAATGAAATTCTTTGATAATACCTAATATATAAGTATTAAATTGATATTAGCGTCATTAGAACAATGATGTCAATTTATAAAGTGTCTTAAGTAACTTTTTTTATTGGCCTTACGTTGTGTCCCGCAAGTAGCAGGGTAGCCAGGGGGAACCTGGGAAAATAGATAAGAAACTCCGTACCTATTAAGACATTTCCGTTCCCCACTTTCCGTCGAATTCTGGAGGCATTATGTGTTGAGTGGTAGTGGAACTCAACACCGCGCGTTGCCTCGCCTCGTTATAAGAGCGAGGAAATTAAATAATAATTTCTTTTAGTTGAAATAGAACCCACAACCTTCCGCGTTTACAGCCGCACGCTTGTGCCCTTACGTAAACAATCCTCATAAATCTAAATATTTTTGTTTTGTATGTTGCTTAATCTATATAGGTATATATAAAAGAACATGTACCTGACTGACTGAGGTAAGACGCACGCACAGCCGTAACAGCTGTGCGTAGAAATGTGAAATTTGGACAGATGTTTATTTTACATAATGTGGACATCCACTAAGGAATTTTGAAAAATTTTAACCCTAAAGGGATGAAATAGGGGTTGAAAGTTTGTATGGATTTTTTTTAAATCGGCACCGATTTTTATAAAATTTGAAATTCAGACTCTTAAACATATTTCATTAAACACGTGTTTCATGGTTTTTTAAAATTCACTCCCTAAGGGTTCAAATAAGGGGTTGAAAGTTTATATGGAAAAATCTCTAAATCGCCACCGATTTTTATAAAAAAATAAATTCAGTCTGTTAAAAATATTTAATTGAACACGTGTTTCGTGGTTTTTTTAGAATTCACTCCTAAGGGTGCAAATAAGTGGGCGAAGCCGCGCGCGCCCACTAGTTATTGATATGCACTACACAACATTTTTCATAAAACAAATTCATATAGACGTAACGGCGATAGAATAATAATATTAAAGAACTATGGTAAAGAGGGAACAATTAGCACAACGCAATAAAAGGCATGTAGCTTTCATTCCATAAGCTCTTATTAAAATTGTTATTTACATCGTTGTGCGAATTAATTCGCAACTTGCTAATCGTTCTTTATTCGGGTTTTTATTTTAAAATAATGTAGATATTATAGCTTTTATTAAATTACTTAATTATGTACGTATTAGGGCCGTCGTGGCACAGGGAGACAAGCGTGTGACTGTAACGCGATAGTTGTGGGTTCGATTCCCACTCAGGGGAATGAATTATAGTAACATCTATTCATATTTTTATTTCTCCGCTCTGGTACCAAGGCATAAGCGCGACGTTGAGTTCCACCACTTGCATACGCAATGCCTTGAAATTCGGCGGAAAGCCCGCGTTCCCACTGCCTACCCTGCTATATGAGGGACTTAGCGAGAAGCCGAAAAAAAAATAAGTAAGATATATATACGCGATTTTGTTAATCATATAACCGTTTCACTGTCACAGTTTTATAATCATAAATATTGATTGTATTTACAATTACAATAAGTCAACTCTTCAAGGCTTCAAGCGCATAGAAAACGCTACTCCAAAACTTAAAAATATATATTTTAAATCACAATACAAGAATTATATTAAAAAATTTAATCTCAATATTGCAATAGGTATAGCTTTGCACTTTTGCAACAAAATCAGCAGTATTTATAAGCAATTAATTACTTTTACGTAATCTGTAGCAATCAATCTTAGTACACAATAATTGCAAGAAGTAGATTATTAGCTCGAGCGACCTAGCAGGTTTGCATACAAATGTGAGAAATAACACAAGGAAGGGAAGTGTGAGCAAACTGCTCCACATACATTTATGCATGTATACATATACTAACGTCTATATCAAAACATATAATTAAAATGTAACTGATCGCTGTCAGTATATAGAAGATATATGAGAAAAAATATTATGGAGCGCATTAATCAATGTAAAATATATATTTTTAAAGTATATGTGTTCGTCTGCCCGTTTGTGGCCGCTTGTTTAGATTTTACCTATTTAAGTGCAGTTTTCACTACTGTATTTTGGTAAAATCCTCTTAAAATTTATTTATATCGATTTATAAACAGAAATAATTATTTAATCATAAAGGATTTCGTTTTATTAAATTACCTTAGGTTTCCTGTTACTATCTTGCTTTATGCGGAATACAACGTGAAGCTCAAAAAAAAAAGAAGAGACAAAAAAGAAACAAAAAAGGCTGCCACTGGGGCTAAGTTCATACAAAACACCCCACGCATGTTGTCGTGACAATAGGAAAAACACATCTTTGTAATGAAAAAATCCAAACATTGTACTTTTAGGTCTAAATATGCAAACAAGCTCATGCGGAATGTAATTCTTCATTGAAGTTCATTCGCACGAGTTCTTTATGTAAGCGATTTCATTCATCTAAATTTATAAATGTGAATACATTAATTATGAAAATTATTGTATATATTCGTTTTAATTTCTATTTCTATGTTAATAAATCAAATTAAAATTAAATCACGGTGTATCTGGCACCCAGCAGGGTAGGCAGAGGGAACCTAATGTAAAGAGACTCCGTTCCCCACATTCTACCGAATTCTGAAGGCATTGAAGAAATGGAAATATAAATTTAAGTAAATATTTCATCTCCTCGAGTGGGGATCGAACCCACAACCAGTCTGTTTTACAATTACACTTCGTGCCGCTGCGTCACGACTAGCTTAAGACAACATAGAAAATGTTTTCTAAAAAAGTTTGTTTTTTTCTAAGTGTGGAATAACATTTGAAAATATTATGTTCCTATTATTTACAAAAAATAGTATTACCTACCGCCGCAACATCAACATTTATAATATAGCAGAACCTACATTACTCACAATATCAAACATTGCCTTTACAGCCCTTTTCCAGCCTCTTTGTTTATATCTTATTCATACTATCATTTTCACGTCTAACCAAACGACCATATCATCAAATCGCGAGATTAATCTTGGGAATTGTGCCTCTTGTATTTTATAACAATTATCACCTTCTAAACAAAGAAACAGAAAAACAATAGGATAATAAAGATATAAAAGAATCAAGCACACGCATGCCATTGAAAATCATTTGAAACCTTGCATTGAAATAAAAAAAATCTGAATGATTAGATTATTATGTATGTATGTATATGTACAGTTATTTATTAGGGGTTCCGTTTTCCAAAAAAAGAAAAGAATTATTATAGAATCACTGTGTTGCCCATCTGCCTGTCTGTCCGTCGGTGAAGTTTATACTTCTAAAGAACGCTTGGAAGTAACAAACTAAGATTAATATCAATTGTCCACAGTCCCTTGGAGCACAAGATAAATTAAACTTGTACTACTACTACTTCTAAATTAACACAATGAAAAAGAACAGAAAAGATCTGAAATTAGCCGCGTAATCAAAATCTATACGATAGTTCTTGTTGATCTAGAATTACTAAATTCAGTAAGAAATTACGCACGCAAACTTAAGTTTTTCAACTTTTATAAGTTGTACACCAACCGCGAAAATACCACAGATATTATCCAATGGTACAAGAAAAGAATTTAATTAGACAAATTATTTAAATTTGATTATTTGAAATGTTGCCACATTTTTTTTTCAAAAACAATCAAAGGTAAAAAATATCGTTTTCTCAACTTTTTGACATAAACGAGGTTTCATGTCAAGGAATAAATTATGGCAGCTCAATGAACAGTAGACGGTAGTACAGGTATTGAATTTACAATAGGGATGAAAGCTTCCAGGATATTCCAGCGAGTGGATTGGAGTTAGATAGGTAAATCTATTTTATTATTACAATACCTTAGTAGTTTAGACATGCACAAAAATGCAGGCGAAGTTAATTTAACAACAAATTTCAATTTGTCAAAACATTTTATAAAACATTAATATTGTTGCGCTATAGAATACGTTGTGGCTATGGGTAAGGGGCCCCACGCTTAAAATTGATTATTTTTCATTATTCTATTTCCCGGCTCTGGTAAACAAAGCGCGGCGTTGAGTTCCGCCACTCAACACTCGTGAATCGAAAACTGAGCGAAAACTTAAGAACGGAGTATCTCAACACCATGTCCCCTTATCCACCCTGCTATGCGGGAACCTAATAGTGTAGTAGTAGTGTAGTGTAGTAGTAGCAGTCCAGTTAAAGTGTTAGTAGGACACTCATACGACTAAGCTAATATAACTAAAAAAAATAATACTTCTTGAGGCTGTCATGGCGCAGGCACAAGCGTGTGACTGAGATGTGAAACGGAGATGTATGATGTGATGTGGAACGGAGTGTCTTAACACTAGGTTCCCTCTGTCTACCCTGCTCCGTGCGGGATACAGCGTGAAGCTGATTTGATGTAATTAGATTTTTTAAGAAATACTTTATATGATATTTAATTTTTAATTGGATTTAACAAAATACCATTAGTCTTAATTTATTCATCAGCATTTATGATTAAAATTTAAGATCTACAATATAAAAACTTTAAAATAATATATTTTTTTCTATTTACTTAGAAAAATGTTAAATATAACATCAGTACTAAGTGAATTATATGGTAAATTCTTTTAAACTGCCTTTTCAAAGTTAACTTCTCAAATAACCCGGCGTACTACTTCAGCTTAACCTGAATTTATTCAAAAGTAATTCACACTTTTCAAATTACCAGAGCAGGTACGTCTGTATAAATCTCCTTTAAGTGTGAACTAAGAACTTTTACTGAGACGTTTTTTATTTTATTTTAGCGCTCTCATACATTATGCTTCTTTGATAGCCGTAATGGCCTAAGATCCCATCGTTTAAAACTGTAGGGATTAGATTTTCTAATGAAACTAATATTTAAGAATGATACATGATAGTAGAATAGATTACACTAGGGTTGCCCAAAAAAATCCTGCCGCAATCACCTTTAATTAATGTTTTTCGTAACTCGTTTTTGGAGAAAATTGCACTCATATGTTTTTTATGTGAATCGCACATCATTTGAAAGAAAATCGCATAAGGAATTGGAAAA
>JAATLQ010032284.1:0-13680 GCA_013421005.1 Heliconius erato x Heliconius himera | reverse complement strand
AAATGCCTAAAAACGTGCTTTCTATGTATATTCTGTATACCAATTATATATTTAACTAATAATATATGTTACCAATTTAAAAACTATACAGGAGCTAATATAATTTATTTTACAAAGAATATCGTGAGTACTTATCCAAACCAATTAATTAATAATTAAGGCTGTTTGTATATCTATATTTCTTAAATGAATAATCATGTAATTCAAGCGGGCAAAGCCGCGAGCAGGCCGCTAGTTTACAATAAGAGTAATATATAGTGCTGTCAGTCCGTCTGTTACAGGTGTCGCGATACTATGCAATAACGTTGGGGACCCGATTTGTCCTGAACTGTATTGCTTGGTGGTTCATGTTGGAAGCGAAATATTTCTATATATTCTGTAAATAAGTATTATAGACGTTTTGTATGTTTATAATTAACTAGCGATCGATCGCTTGAATTACACAATTCTAGTTCTAACAATCCAAAAAAAATAACATAACCATACTACTGTAACTGACGTCCTACCCTACTCCTCTATAAAATATTTAAATAATAATTTTATTATTTTAGTAAAGCTCGTGATACGTCTAATATAGTTATAACCCTTTGTAGACATCGTAAGTAATCCAAGATCTTTTAGAGATTCAGAGGTAACAATATTAATATGAAATATACCATAAAGTTGATATAAGTACAAATAAAATATATTATGATAAATAACATGTCATAGTCTGTCCGTTTTAATCTCCCGTAACATTTCTTAAGTATATCGAAGACGAACCTTCCTCTCTACTGTGTAAAATATTTAGTTATAATAAAAGGAAGAAAGCGCAAGGGCACCGCCCCGCCCCTACACCATGAATTCCTGCCAGACCGTGGTTGCAACAGTCTTTATCGAACCCTCCGAGACGTTCGTGTGTGATCTTCCTTAACGTACTGGTTACGCTTGTTTATATTAAAATGGTTGTCTTTAAACGCCTGTTTGTATTAGAATGGTGATTCGTGACGTTGATTGATTTGTGAGATCAATATAAGTCCTTGGTTCGAACGCACTATCGCAAGGCGGCCGATATGATAAATAAACTCACGGCACACACCCCACAGTCGTGTCTCATTTGTTTTCTGCATTAAAACAAGTTGTTAGTCAAAAGCGGACACTACTACATACACCGGAGTTCCAGGACATAAAATAGCACCACACACCTAGTCATCATACAACGAGTTATCTATAACAATTGTAGAAACTGTTTTACATATATGTATGTCCAATACCATACAAGCATCACTTATGCATCGTAAGCGCACCGCAAGACAACGTCGATCGCAGTTTAACAATAAAAGGCCATAGCAATTTGCCTAGACAAGCATATTAGTACCAGCGGAACCAAGCAGCAGTCGGTTGTGGCTCCAATATCAGTTATTAGTAAACCATAGGGTCAATGAACTGTAACAGTCGTATAAATCGTAAATAGTTAATATTTTGTTACTGTCTAATATCTTTATGATAATTAATTAAATATCTTGACAGATTACTTTTATTGTAGAAAATAGAGAGACTCATGTTATAATATATAATATTTATAAATTGTAAATATGTATTTTGATATAATAGTTTTATATCATTATTATAAATGATACTATTATATTAATATTTCCTTTTACAGTAACATGTTATATATTTACAAATATATATAGAAATTACATTTACAAGTAATTATAATTCACCAAACCTATTTAATTCTGTATTTCACAATTCCCATACACGCATCTAATAAAAATGGCGGCAAGCATTCTGCGTACATTAATATAATTGTAATTTTACATACCTCATAAAATCATATTCATGTATTTATTTCCATTTACTAAATAAATAATAATTATCTCTGGATATTGACGGCATAACGTGCATTAATATTACTCTTTTTGGTTTTAATAATAAGTTATTAAAAACTTACCGACGAAGTATTCCAAAACAAACAATCGTAAATAGTTAAAGCACTTATAACCAGCCTCGAATACTTATATCACTATTACATGTACTAACTAACATACTTTTTAAATATAAGATGTAACTAAATATACATTAATTATAAATTAAAACTTCTTTAAACATTTTGAATAACTATCCTTCACCAGACGCGCCCGCCATCTCCCTTCTCTTTCTGTCCTATCCCTGACTTTGACGTTGACAGTAACTTATTCAGCCAACAAGATATTTTACAATAATTAAAATATTATGTTATTATTCATTTTAAATTATAATACATAATGTTTAAATATAATTATTAAATTATTTTTAATAAATATATTTTATATTCGTTTTTTACCAACGGTATATTAATTCACTTTAATATTACTTGTAAACGGAACACGTAATTAAAGAACTGAACGAAACTATTATTTTTAAGATTGTATTTTTCTTAATCTAAAAATAAATAATGTTCTAAATTATATCTATAAATTATTATTATTTTGAATTTACCTACACATTATAGTTCTAGTATGGATCGTTACAATACCTTATCATTTTAAAGACAATTTACACTTAACGTGACGATATATTTTTTTATTTCTAACTAGTAAATATAGACAATGAAAGTAAGTAAAATTAATTTAAACTGAAATGCATATTTAGTTGTTTCTGTGTTCAAATTTAATATAAAATATGTTTTTATACGTAATCATTTGGACCATAGCTAAAAGAGCAGGATGCGAAAAGCAAAATGTGTTGTGTCCCATCCCTTTGTAGCTACAAAATACAAAGTAAACGCGCCCACAACAACTTGGGTTCATTTGAAGAATACTCACAACAAAATTAAGGCATGGACATTCATTTTATTATGAAAGGGAACTATTATAAGCGTGCCGATTTCCGAAGTGTTATATTGAATGGATTTATAAAACGAAATTGGATGAAAATGCAAATTCGTTTAAAAGGATTCTACTCAATTTACATTTTTCAATTCGTTAAGAACGCGAAGTAAATCATTAAAAAACGCCGCGCGATTCTTGAACTTTACGGAATGAAGTGGTAAAGTTTGAAATCCCTTTTTCATGAAAATTTTAGTTTTACAGAAGTCACTGGACGATTCATATTGATCACCGAGCAAATACTCCACCATGAAAAAGGATTATTCAATGCATATTATTACTTTTTTCAGCTTTACGCTGTAATCATATAGCAGGATAGGCGAAGGAAACCTAGACAAAACCCTTGTTAAGACACTCCGTTCTCTCTTTTCGCTGAATTTTCGAGGCATTACGTGCTGAGTGGCGGAACTCAAAGCCGCTCTTTGCCTTGTTACGAGAGTGAAGAAATGAAAAATAAATAATAATTTAATTCTCCGATTGAGAATCGCACCGACTATCGTCGTCGTTTACAGTCAATCGCATGTGTCACTGCGCCACGACGGCCTATGCTTTTATAATATCATAAAATTGAGAGAGAAACTGACGAGTAATGTTGCCGCGTATCAAAAACCATAAAATTCGGAAAAAACGCTTAATTTTTTTTTAAAAAAAGGCCTATTAAGTATTTTTTCAGATTCACGATGCATCCCGCATATAGCAGAATAGGGAGAGGGAACCGAGTAGTAAGATTTCCTCACCACAATAATATTGTGGTGGGGAAGAGTTCTCCACCACAATATTATTGGAAGAGGGAAGAGATCTTCTTCTGCTCAATTTTCGAGGTACTGCATGTTAAGTGACGTAACTGAACGCCGCGCTTTTTGCCTTGATGTCAGAGCAAAACATATATTCAGATTGTCATATAAATAAAATTGAAAGTTCAAGCACTCAAGCAAAGTCAGTGCCAATCGTTACTTGTAGAAAATTTGGAGCTGCTTAGTAATGCCATAATTTATACCAAAATACAAATGCTGACCTATTAACGTTTTGTTTGTATGCAAGGTGGATTGTGAAAACTTTACATTTTGCAATTTAATAGAGTTTATCTCAGACTTTGAAATATTAATAACTAGGCAATTGGTATACAATATTGATACTTTAGATAATATTTTAGTCCTTTTGATTTATGTTGGTGTTGGTCTGAATTTGCTTAGTTAATTAAATTTTGACAATTCAAATTTATGAGTTCATTAAAACGCAATAGTTTGTTTTAAAGATATTTTTATTTTTTTATTAAAAAAATAATCACAAGTTAAATTTAACGTTATATCGCTTAACGTAATAAAAAACAAAGATTTTATACGTAAGCTAAATTAAATTATCTAGTTCTCATATTTATTATTTTTTTTTTTTTTCGAACTTGAGGTAATTGCTGTTAGCCCTATTGGCCTTTACAGCGACACCGGGTGGGTAGGGAAGAGGGTACTCTGTCCCAGAAGAAAAGCAAGCACTACCTGGCTGCTTGAGAGGAGTCGACGACTGTAAGGGCGCCTCCTGCGGGGCTCGAAACTCATATTTATATTTTACCATCCTTATATAAACCATAAGAGAAAACCAAAGAGCCAGTTACTAATATCTTCCCTTTGCGCTTCTTAATCGAGAACCTCATATTTTCTGCCACAAAAAAGGATAATACAATACTTACTTATTTTCTACTAGCGAGCCGGTTGCGGCTTCGCCCGCTAGAACTACTCTATAGTTTACGTACTAACCTAAATTATTTTCGTGTTCAAATAACATTATTATTTTGGAGTTAATATCAAAAAAATATATATATATTGATATACTTTTTAAATTTATGAACCGATCAGAATATAAATATGAAAATTAAAACAGACGCTAAATGTTAAGTGAAAACTGCACTTAGGTAAATCGGTCTCAATAATCAATCTACTTACGTTGTGAGATTAGCGTGAACAAACGCACATACAACAGTTTTATAAATTTAAATTGGATAGAATGAAATCATTCTAAACATATGTAAATCAATAATAGCTACTTAAAATTCCATTACTGATCAGAGAGCACCGTGCAAATGAAAAATGTTTCTGTTTTACCGGCGCATGTGGGCCAAGTGGCGCGTTAAATTGCAACAGCTTTGTGAAACATTTTGAGCAAATTTTAAACAAGTTCAGATTTTATTTAAGTACTTTCATTTAGTAGTATACCGATTGAACTCCGCGTTGAGTATCACGTGTAGTGGTGTTTTAGTTATGTAGCTATTCGGGTTTGGCTAAACTAAGTGTCAAATAGATTTTGTGATTTTACCTATTTTAAAACAAAAATATAGAAAAAAATAATATTTTAGCAATATTCTTTCGATCTTTTTACGGTTCATAAATTGAAAATATTACTATTTTTATTATATACACACAGCTTCACCCTGTATTCCGCATTTAGCAGAGTGCGCAGAGGGCGCCTAGTGTAAAAGCAGTCTGCCCCTCACTTTCCATCGAATTCTGCAGGCATTGCCTGTTGAGTGGCAAAACTACACCAGAGCGAAGAAATGATAAAACATAAAACATTTCATTTCCTCGAGTGAGAATCGAACCCACAACTTAAAGCTTTTACAGTCACACTCCTGTGCCCCTCATTCAACTATTTATATTATTTTATACATTATTTTATACATTAACAGTGCACACGCCTATAATAGCTCTACAGCAGGGGTTCCCAACCTTTTTTTGATCAAGGACCACTTTTATATCATTCTTGGTAGCAGGGACCACTATGCATGTAGGTATATTAAAAATTAACTGTGATAATTAAACAGAACCTTCGACTCACCATCCCCAGTCATAAAAATAAAATTGTTCGCGGACCACTTTTAGGCTTCTGCGGACCACTAGTGGTCCGCGGACCACCGGTTGGGAACCACTGCTCTACAGTGTAAAATATCCAGCCTACGCCGGATGGCAATAGAGTACTGAATTCGGCACCCTATCCACCGTTTGATTTGTTTTATTCGTACCCGGTACTTCCCGTTCCCCATTCGTATGAATCAAACCGAGCGGACTCATTTATTTGATACCCAGTAGAAATATACCCATATCACATATGCAATGTACTGTGCGCGAGTGTTCCCTATATTGTTGGACTGGAATGCTTTTTCATAAACCACTTTCTTTTCACAGTTCGTGTCGTTTGAATGTCTAATAAATATATTATTTTCGGTTAGTTTATATTTTAATTATTGTGTTTTATTAGATTTTAACTGAGGCTTCGCCGCCATTGACATGACACTCTGACCGCTGGTACAGTGGGCTACATAGAAATAATATATAATATCATTTGCATTTCAAACCAGTAGTGGTCTTTGCGTTTAGCGCTTTCAAACTACAATATTAGTATAGAAATATAAATTTACGAATTACTACTAAACTATAGAAAAAAATATCAATTGGAAACAAAATGAATATTCCACATAAATTATTAAACTTTCATATCATACACATATCCTCCATATGTATACAACATTACATAAATATATTTACATAAAATATATTAATTTAAATACCACTTTTTATACAAAAAATCGTAATTCGTTACTACTATATTTAAGTAAATGAAACTAACAGCACAATCCAGTACTACCCAATAAGAGTCAACTACCCAAAAAGTACTGTAAAAACTTAATTCACCTAATTAATTACTTTATCTGGATGTAAAATCCCACCTTCCAAATGAGACTAAATTCGAATCGGGTATACGGGTAAACTGAAAATTGGGACAGCAATTATCTTTATTTCCCCATCTAATAAGCGAGCTATCTTATTAAATTACGTAAATGGGTTGCGTTCGTAATCCAATCCCATATTCTAATTAACCATTAAGAAACTCATCCTCCTGCTATATTCTGCTGCTATAATGATTTTAAAGGAAACTTTGCTTGTTAATACAAGTGTACTTTCCAAAGCAAAAGTCGACGGTTTGGAACGTTATCGTGGCATAATTGAAAAATCTAAATCATGTCAATCAAACGTCTTTCTGGGGAATGATGGAGAACACGCGGAAGAGCGGGCGAAGCCGCTGGTGGGTTGATAGTCATAAATTTAAAAATATTACTTATTTATTATATTAAGACGTTAAACAATAGTTTAACTATTCTTTAAACTTATTCTTTTGATGATATTCTTAGTAAAGGAAAATATATATAATGTAATAGAACCTACACAACGAATTTTTTTCTTTATGTTTGTGCTATTGTGCATGCTAATCTCAGAAACACTTTTTAATTAAGTTAACGTTTAGTACTTGTTTTTTTTTATTCAATTGGCTGAAACTTTAGTTTTTAATTTAAGGATACTGTCTTTTAAATGATATTGGTATAAGAACCTAAAAATAATTCAAATTAATAAATAAATAATTGAAAAGTTCTAGCGGACGAAGCCGCAAAGGGGTCGCTCGTCATAAATACGTAACATTGTTATTGTAATTGAAATTTACATAATATAAAATTTTACAAACGCTATTATATATATTCATGTTTTAATATATTACATACAACCACTATTACTATTTGTGTAACAAAATAAATTTGAATCACACTGTAATCATATGAAATGTTTCGGACGACGGAATTTAAGCGGTTGTAATTTTTTATTTTATCGTTGCAATAATTTAGAGAGTTTATTTGGATGCAGGTGAAAAGTTTTCGATTGTTATGTTCATACAATATTTTTTTAGGTTCACGCTGTATCCCGCATGTAGCAGGGTAGACAGAGGGAATCTAGCGGTAAGGCACTCCGCTCCCCATTCTCCGCCGAATTCTTTAGGCATTGCGTGTTGAGAGACGGAACTCAACGCCACGTTTTGCCTTGACACCATAACAAAGAAATGAAGATATCAAATATTTCATTTCCTTGAATCGAACCCACAACCAGTCGCGTTTACAGTCACACGCTTATGCGTTTTAAATTAAAACTAAATGATAATTTAAAACATTTTTTTTTAATTTTTTATATTTAAAAACCAAAAGTAAAGACGCCGTCATGGTTCGATGGTCGAGTTCGAAAGTAAGTACTTACCAGACTAATTACTACAGATATGGATATGAGAGTCTCAGTTGCAGAATTATTTTACTGTATATATTTATCACATATACACAATTTGGTTCCGAAATACGGTTTTGAGGTCAGTCGTGGCGCAGTGGCACGAAGTGTGACTGTAAAACCTACTGGTTGTGGGTTCGATCCCCACTCGAGGAGATGAAATATTTACTTAAATTTATATTTCCATTTCTTCGCTCTAGTATCGAGGCTGAGCGGGAAAAATAGGGAACGGAGTGTTTTAACACTAGGTTCCCTCTGCCTACCCTGCTGTGTGCGGGATACAGCGTGAAGCTAAAAAAAAATAATAATACGGAATACGCACAGAAAAAACCTTAACTGAATTCCATTCTAATTCATATCAAAAAATATTTGCAAAAAGGAAACACAGTGTCTATCTTGCTAAAAATTCTGATAATTTCATCGACATTTTAGCCTTCATAAAGACAGTTTTCTGTTTTAATGAATACTAAAGAATCTATTTTTCCTTGTTGTTTTGTGATGTGGTTAGCAGGTGTTTCTTTTTTTTTTCAAATTAATTAAAAGTCACCGTGGACTGGCTAACGCGAACGTGCCCAAAATACTGCCTTACTTTCCTTTTATTACAACTACTTTATTTCTGTCTGTTCAGTCTTAAATTAAAAGGTGCACTTCCGACGGTTGGAGAGAAAAAAGTATTTTACGTGCTAATAAACATTTTTGGAATTAGCTCTTCATTTCTAAATTTTTAATTTTTAACTATTGAAGTTATTTTTTAAACGAGGCCGTCGTGGCGCAAGTGTGAGACTGTAAACGCGAAGTTTACTTGTTCGATTCCCACTCGAGGGAAAAAATATTGTTTATTAATATTTTCATTTCTTCGCTCTAGTAACATAGCAAAGGCGTTGAGTCTCGCCACTCTACACGCAATGCCTCGTAGATTCGGAGAAAACTGAGGAACGGAGTGTCTTAACTAGGTTGAGGTTTCCTCTGCCTATCCTGCTGTAAGAGACACAGATAAAAAAATGCTTTAAAGACTACTTTAAAATTTCGTTTAGATATCGCTTAATTTTTTTTAAATTACAATTTTATTTTCAAAAAAAAAAATATACTGAACGTTTTTTTTAAATAAGAAACTACCTACAAGTTCTTATAATCAAATAGTAATAAATACTTACATTAATCCCTTCCCAAAAGCAATCCACGTCTTGTCATTAACAAGATTGTGAATTAACCTGCAAAAATAGAAAGAGCGATATTAATGATCTAATAACGAGAGCATTATTGCTTTTATTTCGTGCATGTGTGGTATTTTTTTTTTTGTTATTTAGATAGTTATAATTTTAATACTACAAATAATATATAACGATTTTTTTTTGTATTGTGTATCCCTTACATAGCATAGGATAGGCAAAGGGAACCTAGGGACCTATTTTGTTAAGATACTTCATACGCCTTTAGACACTTTGGTTCCCCGGTTTCCCTTTTTAGAGCAAGGAAATGATAATTCCGTATTTTATTATAGAGTAAACCTAGAATCGAGACACTCCGCTTCTTATGTGTATATGTACGAAAATTGTATCTAAGCTGTTCGCACGTAAAAGATTCCTATAGAATTATCATTAAATTTATTTGTTATTAAATAATAAGAAATATAAATATAAAAATATGCTATTTACTATAAAAATAATTATGAACATAAGATATTTTATTAATATTCAAATTATACTATTATAATAAAAAGACTTTAATTAATTACTATAAAATGATGACTATTTTTAATGGTTTTTAAATAATAAGAAAAATAGATGCGTTTGTGACACTTGTGTTTAGACTCGATGCATACATTGAGTGTACGTACCGTGTATGGTGTCGTGGTCTATTCATACCAATATTTTCCGCCTAATGCAAGACAAAGCAGGGTAAAATATAACATTCGAATTGAATTCTGGAGGTATTGCGTGTCATGTGGCGGAACTCAACGCCGCGCTTTGCCTTGACACCACAGCGGACAAAGTGTTAATATTAAATATTTCATTTCCTCGGGAGTTGAACCCACAACCTGTCGCGTTTACACATACGCTTTTGGCCCTGTGGCTTCTACTGGCTTCATCAATTTCAACATAACTCAATTAAAACGTTTAGTTAATTGGCTACAGCTCCCGATGTTTTCTTATATCGTCTACTCAATGCTACGTTCTAAATATGTTTCTTACATTAAGAATTTAGGCCCGTCATGGCGCAGAGGCACAAAGTGTGACTGTAAACGCGACTGATTGTGGGTTCGATTCCCACTCGAGGAGATGAAATATTTATTTAAATGTATATTTCCATTTATAAATCATAGGTACATGTATGACTTTTGTAACATGTCTGCTTAAATTTCGATTTCTTCAAGATTTTTTTTTTCATTATAAATTTGCTTTCCAGTTCTGAGATTCATGTATTTCTAATTAATTAATAAACTGAAACCTGTTCTTTAATTAAATCACGCCAGTGAAAACTGATAAAAAATATCATTGAAAGTCATAATAAATTTGTATTAGTCGTCTTTGATGATGATTGCAACACTTTTTTAGGGTTACATTTATTATTTACATTAGGGTCATTTTTAGGGTACTTGAAAAAAAAACGGACCACTTAAAGAATCACCTGGTACTCCATCTCTCCTCGATCTTGAGATCGCGTGGAGGTATAAAGTAATAAATATGAAATATTCAGGTCTATGATCCCTTGAAGTACAGAAAAAATCAACTTTTTAAGTCAACGCAATCCCAAAAAAATATAAGTGCTAGTAGCATTTATGTATCGATTTTGCAGCATTTTGTATGAAATTCGCCGCGTAATCAAAATGTAATAGGGTACCTCCCGTGGTATCTATAAAACTTGGCACGAAATGAGAAATTAGAATAAGAAAACCAAGAAAAAAATCGGAAAAGTGAAAATTTTAAAGTATTTCATAGAAAAAAATCTTTACTAATTTATATTTGTAAAAAATTATTACAAATTTAAATACATATATCTTACAAAATAAACCAAACTTAGGTTTGTCAACCTTTATAAATTGTATTTCCCGTTGAGCTACAATCCAGAGATTGGTACGTGGGCGAATCTGACTCGCTTTTAATCGGTTTTTTTATTTTAATTATGAAAAGAATCTGAAATATTCCTTTTACACTTAGCAATCACTGTACTGTATTAAAAATTCTTTAAGCGTAATTTTACAAGTTCTCAGAACTCTAATTCTAACATTCTTTAAATTAGTACAACTTTTTTTATTTATATATTAAACGATTGAAATAAAATAAAAAACGAAATATTAAGAGCCATATTGCCAAAATATAATAATGAAAACAAACAAAGCTGTTTCTGAGTGAACAAACGCACAGTGAAACAGGCAAAAATTTTAATTATGTATAAAAATCAAACCAAAAAAAGTCAAGAAAGTTTAAAAAAAATTACGGATCCCTGATAGGGCTCTAAATCTTTGATATCGTCTCAAATTATATCAAAAAACATTTCATACATTATAAAAATGTACAGAAAAATACTTTATATGTATGTATATATTATGTGCCCATCACATAAACACGAAACACAAAACGCAAGGCAGGTATCGGACGGTCAAGTGTAATCGCAACTCTTTCTCGCTAATGGAAAAAAAAACAAGTACCTACGTCCCTGTATCAATAAAACATGTGGACAGTCGTCGAACGTTTTAATTCCGCTAAAAGCGTCCATTTCATTGTGGCGGGGCCGGTGATTCGGAATTCTCCAGTACACCATGCAGTCGAGGCGTAATGTAGCCTCCCAGGTGATCTGTAACGAACCGAGCTAGACATATTGGTAAATTGCGGTAAATTTAGCAAAATATTCATATTATGATTGCCTCGATGGCCACGTATCGCAAGGGTACAAGTGTGTGACTGTACACGCTACTGGTTATGGGTTCAATCACCACTAGGTGGGGAGGAAATGAAATATTTATTTAAATTTCCATTACCATTTCTTCGCTCCGGTGTCGAGCCAATAAATGGCCATATCTTTTTTTAAATAAATGTAGAAATACGTTCTTTTTTAGGAAATCATTGAGCCGTAGATTTAAATATGTATATGGTTTGAAAACAAATCGATATCTCCAAACGTTACTGAGATAAAAGCTCGTGACAGACAGACAGACAGACAGATGGACAGCAAAATAATCTTATAAGGGTGCTATTTTCCTCAAAAGGTACGGAACCCTAAAAAAACATTTATTTGTGTAGTTAGATAAAAATCTTTTAAAAAATTTATCCGTCTGTTTGTACAGAAAGCGTTTGAATATTTTTTTTTAAAATATCATAAATACATTTTTGTACCTAAATATGATTAAATAAAATTGAAATAATAACACATGTCGTTTATAGCTAATTTCATAATGTCAGTTTTTAGTGACGATGTACGCGGGCATCGTTAAAGTTCGTAAACTCTCATATTTTTTCCCCGAAAAAATTGCAACTGGGTAATACGTCACAAAATCTCCCATTTTTGCCAAAACACTACTAAATCCTTAATAATATATGTATAACATAAACAGTATAAAAAAACAATACAAAATTAAAAACAGTGTAGCTAACACAGAAAGTTCAATTAAAGTGTCTCTATAAAGGCATTAGTAGAGAGACGCTATAAATATGTTGATCGTGACAGTCGGTAAAGACCTCGAAACTAATTACTCTGCGGCAATTCTATTTAAGCTCGCGCTTTAAACAATTAGTTCACTTTAAACGAATACCAACTCTTATTTCAATACACATATTTATTATGTTTGCGAGAAAGAATTTTAGTCACCTGTATATTTACATACATATATTTTAAATATAGTCCAATCTCCAGTCGAGGAAATGAAATATATATTATATTTAAAATGTATGTTTCCATTTCCTCGTTCTGGTGTCGAGGCAAAAAGCCGCATTGAGTTCCGCCACTCAACATGCAATGCCTCCAAAATTCAGCGGAAACTGGGGAACAGAGTGTCTTAACACTAGGTTCCCTCTGCCTACTCTGCTGTGTGCGGAATACAGTGTGAAGCTCATTGATTTATTTTAATTAATTTATTATTAATAAAAAGAAAAAAAATAAAAAAATGCAATGGGCTCCGCCATTTAACAAGCAATTAATAGAATTAGTAACCTAGTGTACCTATTCTGATTAATGAAAAGAATGAAGTGAGTGGTACATCAACATCTATATCGCAAAAGACGACGATATTCATAAAAAATATGCGTAGAACAAAAACCTATGAAAAAAATTGAACACATTTCGGCGGTATAAAGCGATAAAGACTAATAATATGGGCCAAGTTAGTTACACAACACATACAATTTATGTACATTTTCATAGTAATATAGAGGAGAGTAATTCTAATGAATTAAAAAATAAAATAAATAAATCAGCTTCACGCTGTATCCCGCTCACAGAGGTAGGCAGAGGGAACCTAGTGTTAAGACACTCCGTTCCCCACTTTCTGCCGAATTCTGAAGACATTGCGTGTTGAGTGGCAGAACTCAACGCCGCGCTTAACCTCGACACCAGAGCGAAGAAATGGAAATATAAATTTAAGTAAATATTTCATCCCCTCGAGTGGGGATCGAACCCACAACCAGTCTGTTTTACAATCACAGTTCGTGCCGCTGCACCACGACGCCATTTTCGAACACAAGAATACAAGTATCGAAACACCTTTATTTTGATAAACTAACGCAAACCAATTTACTTTGCCT
>JAATLQ010032283.1:0-13675 GCA_013421005.1 Heliconius erato x Heliconius himera | reverse complement strand
ATATATATATATATATATATATATATATATATATATATATATATATATATATATATATATATATATATTTAAATAAGTGTATAATGTATTAGTACATTTTATTTTTACGTTCGTAAAGGTTTGGTTTTATAATAATCTTTTATGAAAATAGGAGTAATAGCTGAATGTTTTTAAACTAGATGTCGTATTTATCTATCATTTCAATTCATATTTTACGAAACAAAATATTTTTTATAAAGTTTACGTTACGCGAAAAACTAAAAATGTTAAAATAAATATATATTCGTAACAAAATTTAATTAAATAACAATCCTTTTATTCCAAACTAGCGACCCGCTCGCTCGCTTCGTCCGTTTGAACTATACAATTATTTATTTACTAATCTAAATTACTTTCTGTTTCTAATGATCCTAGTGGTTTTAAGTGCAAGGAAGGTTATGTTAGAATTTATTTTAACTTAAAAATAAGTAAATTAATCTAACCTGTATTTAAAAACCCCCAAATCTGTAGCCGTGATCATTTTTTGAATTTCAAAATACAAATAATATATGCGAGATATAGAATAAAGATTTTATTTTTATTTTATTTAAAAATAAATCAAATAAATCAGCTTCACGCTGTATCCCGCACACAACAGGTCAGACAGAGGGAACCTAGTGTTAAGACACTCTGTTTCCTATTTTCTGCCGAATTCTGGACGCAGAACTCAACACAGCACTTTGCCTCGACTCCAGAGCGAAGAAATGGAAATATAAATCTAAATAAATATTTCATTTTCTCGAGTGGGAATCGAACCCACGACCAGTCGGTTTCACAGTTACACTTTGTGCCGTTGCGCCACGACTGGCCCCATTATTAATTTTATTTTATTTACAACAATAAAATATATTATTAAAATAAACAAAATTCTTAAGGCAACCGCCGAAAAAATCACTTGTTAAGACTATGACAAAAGCCTTAAATCAGACTCGTGACCTGACTCGTACTAGTCAAACCTAGTATCACCGGAGTTTCGAGGTTTGACTATAACAATTTTCGATAGACGAAACCCAATAACCTTGTGTTCCTCACTTTCCGATGAACCCTCGTTCCTCACTTTCCGTCGAATTCTCGAAGCATTGCGTGTTGAGTAGCGGAACTCAACGCCGTCTATACGTCATGTATAGATTAACAAAATACAACATATAGTCCCAATCACTATATTAACAGTAATTTCAAAGTTTACTTCAACTTAAATTCGCGTACACACAGAGTCCACAAAATAATTACATATACGAACGCTTTGTGACGTTTCGTAATATCTAAGTTAATTAACTCGACGCCGACGTCCGCCCAACACCGTCGCGTTCGCGTTGGAGATAACTAATTGTAATTAACTAATCACACACGTCTCTCGGTGTGATTAATTATGTGTCGTTTAAGTGTATCCCTGTGACACATATTGATAATGTTTTTTAGGAAATGTATGAATACGAATTCGGTCGGTCTTCGGTCTGTCGTCGAGGAAAAGCGCGGCGTTAAGTTCCAGAATTTGGTGGAAAGTATTAATGAAAAGAGGGGAGAGAAGTGTTAATGAGAGCTAAATGTCTAAGCACTAGGTTCCCAGGTACCCTCTGGCTACCCGGGACACAGCGTGTCTAATGTTTTGTTGGTAGTACTTAATTTATACTGTGTTAAATTTTTCATAAAGAAAGTCCATAACGGAACACATAGCGCTATACCTCTTGTTTTAAATTGAATGATATAAAAATAAATAAAAGCCTAAAATGTTTTTTATATTCTTGTAGTAATATTGTGTAAGTGGTTAATCTCTATATATTATATTATAGATATTTCATGTAAAATAATTTACGAATGTAACTCTGAAAACAGTTATATTCGAAGTAGTATTTAATCCTACTATACACACAAACGTGAAAGTTTATGACGATGGATGGATGTTTGTTCCGTTTTCACGCAAAAACTACCGAACGAATTTAGATTAAACTTTACATTTATATAGCTTATACACCAAAATAACACATTAAGGCTAGTTTAAGTAAAAAATATATATAATTTGACTATACAATAGATTTAAGCATAAATTTAAGTTGAATGAAGAACGTGCTCAGCTGGTTTGGGCACATCGAACGAATGAGTGATGAAAGAATTGCAAAAAAGATTTATGACGGAAAAGTGAGTAAGAGACGTAGGGGAGACCTCGGTTGACCTTCGAAAATACAGTATCAAACACACTGGACGAAGGTCACGTAAAAAGCATGAGGACCCCTCAGATGGCATGTATGAAGAGGTTGATGACAGTGGACGAAGCGAAAGAGGTATATAGAGACCGTAGCGTTTGCCGCTCCGTTCTCTCTGACTACCCCGCAGGGATAAAAGGTAAAGCTAGTTATAGTTTTAAATTTAAGCAGGCAAAGCTGCGTTTTGGTCACTAACTTGAGTTGTTTTTTAATATTACAAACGATTTTTAATCACAAAACATCCCAAAAAAAAATCTTAATAATAAATTATCATTTCTGTATAATATATCCATATACAAATACTAACTTAATTATAAGCGTCAACGGTTTGCTTGTTAAATACTAACAAAGAAATGGAACACAAGGAAACCGACCGCCGCGCCGTTTGGGCGGCAATCCTTATTTGTCGAAGCGTGTATAACATGTCCAATTAATACTAAGGCAACGCGCCCCCACCCTGCAACTATTACGTACACCCTCTGTTTACCCACGACCGCGAGTCTTTTGTTTACGCTTAATGGCTTAAATAAAACGGGTCAAATTTGCAAAACGGTCGCTCTGGAAGGTTTTAAATACACAAAAACACCAATCCAATTTGCACTCTAACTTCAGGTGGGTAAAGCATAAATTTCAATTTCACATAAATACTATTAAAACGAGAACGCGCGTATGTGCTCGTACAAGCGAGGCCGTAATCGGTTCATACTCTTGTCTTTTCACCTCTTATTCTAGGGTGGGAATGCTGTTACAACTATAAAAGATAACAACTCGAGCCGATTTTCACTTAGCCGTGCCATTTAATTTCCTGACCGAAACCCCGATTGTTACATCACTTTGTTTAAGCTGTAATTGAGTTCTTTGGGAGCGTTTCTTTTCTAAGGAAATGAATATCAATCACGACGTCAGAGGACACTAACTTTTGAATTAAATTCTTGGCAAATTCTGAACGAATAGAAAAGGTATTTTTTTTAATTATTATGTTATGGACTTTCTCGATCAGCTTCACGCTGTATCCCGCATATAACAGGGTAAGCAGCGGGAATCTAGTGTTAGGAATCCGTTCTTAATTTTTCGCCGAATTCTAGAGGCATTCACTTACATACATACATTCATTATTTATTATTCATTATTCATTTATATACATTCTCGATCAGCGTTCATATAAATAGTCTGTCAGTTTTCGTAAAACAGTATTTTCTTTTATTTTATATCACAACCATTCTTTTCAATATCTTAAAGCGATATCTTAATAAATCCCATAAAACTCCAACGTTTTAACCACGCAAGCACCTGCTCCCGCTTCGGGCTGGCTTTGAATGCAGAATTAGTCTTGTTTCTTTTTTACCACTTTATGAAATCCCCCGATACAGATAGAATTGAAAGTAAATTGACGTGTCACAACTCCACTTTCAATATGAATTTACGATTATTACTGTCTAAATAGAATTCGGTGAAGAAAATTAATGAATATATACTGTCACTTTCAAATATTGTCACGTTCGATACAAGCAGGAAAGTGATATATTCTGGAGAACGTGCCTCGAATATTTTTTTGAGTATTGAATATTGATTACTGCGATTTTAAATATAATAAGAATCAATTACTGTGACGTCTGTAATGGCGTTGTGGTTGTATAACTGCCTACTTTGATTATTATAATTAATTGTTTTCCTCATCACTGAAAGGCCGTGGCGCAGTAGCACAAGCGAGTGACTTGCAAATTATTGGTTCGATTCTCACCCGAGGAAATTAAATATTTAATAATAAAGGAAAATAAATTCGGTAGAAAGTGTCAAGCTCTAGGCTCCCTCTACACGCTACAAGCGTGATACAGCGTGAAGCTGAAAAAAATCACTGAAATGCCAATATATTATCTTTTACCTATTATTAGATGTATTGATACGAAAAGTTAAATAATAATTTTGTGTGTACAAAACCTAACCATACAAATCTATACAAAATCGTATTACCTCTCATATTATTTTACAGTTAAATAATTAAAACTTGAGGCCAGTCGTGGAGCAGCGGCACAAAGTGTGACTGTAAAATCGACTGGTTGTGGGTTCGATCCGGACTCGAGGAGATGAAATATTTACTTAATTTTATATTTCCATTTCTTCGCTCTCGAGTCGAGACAAAGCGCGGCATTGAGTTCTGCCACTCAACACGCAATGCGTCTAGAATTCAGCAGAAAGTGGGGAACGGAGTGTCTTACACTAAGTTCCCTCTGCCTACCCTGCTGTGTGCGGGATACAGCGTGAAGCTGATTTTAATTAAAACTTTAAATAAATTAAAACAAGTCTCATATAAAACCATAAATATGTTTCAATATTATATATTATCATCTCGATGTCTCTATACCTAACAAAATAAATAAACGGTTAAAAATTGTAAATTTCTTTACCCTCTTTTCTTTCTCTATAGTAAAATAAATGTACTCCGCAATATTAAGCTCCTTAAGATATTTTTAAAGGCGGTCGTTTAGTTAGATCTGTTATAAAATATTTTTAACTTTGAATAGTAGCACTATTTGAGCAGTTACTGTTTAGTTGCAACACACAAATATTTTTTTTCAGCTTCATGCTGTATCCCGCTTATAGGACGGTATGCAGAAGGAATCTATTGTTAGGACACTCCGTTCTCCACTTTCTGCTGAACTTCAGAGGCGTTGCGTATTGAATTGTGGAACTCAACGCCGCGGTATACCTTGTTACCCGAGTGAAGTAATAGATAGTAAATAATAATTAATTTCCCAAGTATCGAGTATCGGAAATCGAACGGCACAACCGTATTTACAATCACACGCTTGTACCACTGCGCCGCGACAGCCTCATCTATTTGATAATCATTTAGTATATACCTAGACATTTGTTAAAATTGGTAATAAATAAAAAGCCTTTAATAATTTTAAAACTCGGCCATATTACTTATTAACTATAAATTAAAAAATAAACCATTCTAAACTACTGTTTAGAATGGTTCGTACTCCAAAACCTCACTTTTCTCTTAAACAATGCCAAAGTCAAATGATAAAAAATCCAAATATAAAGCAATAACTAACCTTTCAATTCACTCCCATCTTCATCTCTAAACACGACGTTGCGTCCCTCCGTACGCTTCCAAGATACGGTGGGCTCTGGAACGCCAGTTGCGGTACACCGGAGTTCCACTGAGCCTCCCTCGGGGGCTCCGGCCTCTGACCCATCGCCGTCCGCTATGTCTGGTGGAATTACGACTGACAGATGGCCCGTCTATAACAATGTTTGAATTGGGTGAATATAAACATATTTAGAAATGATTAAGGAATTGAAATTTTATTTATATAGTTGATAGAAATTAAAATAAGTTTTGTTATAAAATTATGCTGAACTTGAGACTGTCGTGGCGCTGTTTGACGTTAACTATAAAGACGATGGTTGAAAGTTCAGTTCCTACACGGAAAGATTAAATTTAAATTATTTTTATTTCTCCTCTGTGGTAAGATAAAGTGTGGTGTTAATTTCGCCTTTTAAAACGTAATATCTCCAAAATTAGACGGAAAATAAGCGACGAAATTTCTTAACAAGATGTAATATGTGAGGCCAGTAGTGGCGCAGGTGCACAAGCGTGTAACTGTAACCAAGACGGAGAAAGGAATTTAAATATTGCATAATATAATTTCTTCGTTCTGGTGCGAGTCATCGCGCGGCGTTAAATGCCGCTACTCAACACACAATGCCCCCAGAACTAAGCGAAAAGTAGGGAGCGGAGTGTCTCTGACTACTCTGCTACATGCGGGATACAGCGTAAAGATGAAAAAAAAAATGTTCCTTCTGTCTAGCTGCTTATATGTGGGAAAATTGAGAATGAAATTGAATCTATGATAAGCTTATAAAGTTATTGTTGTATCGAGTTAAGCTTAAGCGGTAAATAACATGAAACTGCAATATACGTAAGTACGAGTATACTTGATTCTCCATTGCAATATTTTTTTTTATTTATTGTTATTGACTTACATTTATATGAAATAAGTAATTACGTAGTTAATATTGCATAAATGAAATATTATTTATGAATTCAATCGATATAATTAGCTATAAAATATAAAAATATTAAGCCCGTCGTGGAGCACGAGCACAAGGGTGTGACTGTAACGCAACAGTTTAAAAGCCCGGCATTGAGTTCCACCACTCAGCACGCAATTCCTCGAAAAAATCGGTGAAAATTGCTGAACAGAGTGTATTGACATTATTCTCCCTCTGCCTACTCTCGCTATATGCGGGATACAAGCGTGAAGCTGATTTATAAAAATATATGTATGCAGTAAAGTCTTTATTGTAACAAAGTTTATAACTACCTGTCAAAAAGATAGTAAATGAACGCAAAGTCAATATAGTGCCTCCCGGGAGAACAAGGAGCTAAGTTATCGCTTAATACAGACCCCGGGGACGGAATAAGCAGTGCTCTCAAAACTAGTTTCCTATTCGTATTGTGTTGATATAAGTAGAGCAACATTATTATAGATATTATTAAAGTATCCGCTAGATATTGAGCTTGAAGCCATTCTGACGCTAACGTCGGATATTTGTTACAACGCAATGGTTTCAATCCGAATCTAATAATCAAAGGAATTAATGCACTGGCACGTTTTGATTATCTGTATTTATTTAAGGGTGGAATTTAAGAAATTCGGCTCTTTTTTTTGATGTCTTAGTAAATATTTAACAAGTAGATATAGAGGCGGTCGTGGCGCAGGACTGAGACTCACAAGAGTGAACTGTAACGCGACGGTTATGGGTTCGATGGAACCACTCGAGGGAAACAATTTTTATTAATTAATACTTTTGTTCGCTCTGGCACCAAGGCAAAAGCTCGGCGTTGAGTTCCGCCGCTCAACACGCAATGTCTCGAAAAATTTGACGGAAAGTGTCTTAGCACTATGTTCCCTCTGCTCACCCTCCTATGATAACAATTTATTTTAATGAATATTATATATTAACTGACAATATAAAGCTTTATTTTTCTATTATAGTACTAAGCGAATCTTTAAATTAAGGAAATATAATGGTACTTTAGAAAAATATATCCTATCGAAATTGAAGAAAAAAATCATTCTTACGTTTGGCTTAACTTCTGTCCATAAATTGAATTTACAAGTTATGGGAAAAAGAAGTCAGTATGCTAGAGTCGGGTGGTCACGCATAACTAAACAATCGCACAGGGTCGAGGAGCTGAATACGTGTCGGAATTATTCAATTTCACATAATAGATATTTATTTTTTTACTAAGAAATATATATTAATATTTATTGTTCTTATTTGTATATATATATATAAAAAGTGAAAAAGATGATAAAAGCAGTGGAATAGTGTCAATCGGGGGCAGTTGCTTGTCGGCAACGGCCCTTATTGAAAGGAAACTAGTGTGAAGTGTTGTTAGTAGGTGATACATATCACTTATTGCAATCACACAGTATTACTTTCCAAATTGTTTAGAAACATATGGACGATGTGTTTTTATCGTGTTTTTTTTTTAAAAACGTTAACCGCTTCCGATTTCTAACAATATATTAATATTTTTATTGTTACACAGTTAAGTGGCGGAACTCGACGCCGCTCTTTGCCTCGTTACCAGAGGATATTAAATATTTCATTTTCTTTAGTGGAAATCGAATCTACAACCTGTCGCGTTTACAGTCACACGGTGGTGCCCATGTAAAACATTTTTTACTATATCTTGTTATTGCATACTTTCTAACATTAAATTAAAAAAAAATGCAATAAAAAGTTAACTAATGGTGTAGAACCACAAGGCCGTGAATACTGCAAGAAGACATATGACTCCTTTAGCGAGCACGCACTGTGAAGACTTTGACAAAATTCCAATGGAGTTTGGAGTGACGGCGCGCTTTAGAGATTTATCAAGACCAGGTACTCACGTTCACATATATATATGTGTGTGTATATACCGGGATAATGTATTTTCTCTTAGGACGCTGAAAATAAGGGCTATAATCCAAAAAAAATGCTATCTTTTCTAGATGCTTGTATCGGCTAGTTTTGTTCCCTGATACAATTTCTTCCAATACGTACGTGATCGAATTTCGTCCACGAAAATATATGTAGTCGATACAATATAAAGGATACCTTACTTTGTGAATGACTCTCAAGATACATCGAAAACAAACTTTCACGTTAATGCTCAATGTTTAAAACTTTATAAGTTTTATTAAACTAGTACAGTAATGTTTAAAGTTTGAAACACATTATTACACTTTAAGCAAACATGGTTTGTCTGCTGTCATCTTATAGAAAAGCACTGCATATTTGTCGCTGGACGTACTTTGACAAAATTCCAACAGAGCGAAGTACAGGCGAGCACGACTGAATGGGTCATCACATTCCCTTCTCAAATATGCAAAAGTTATATTTTAGTAACATTTCATACTCGACGCTCTATGGTGCTTTGCAGCTGCTCTGAATTTTAGTAACGGTTGCCGTTCTTTTTTATATATAAAACTTATTTTTCTTCTCCAGTTTAAAATTCACAAAGTTGTAGCCACAAGCTTTGGAGAAAACGTTCAAAATGACCAAATAAGCAGTTTTAATTTAAAACTTCTCAAAACAGTCTTTACTCGTTATATTATATTGAATAGTTTTTTTATACGATACAAATTTAAGCATTTAATTTGTTAACAACGGTTAAATATTTTTTTATTACATTCCGATCTGATCCGCGTCTTCGTGTGACGTGCTTGAAGTTGATAGACTACCGACTGAAAAATGAACTTACAAACACATACAAATATGTAATAAATAAATAATACAATTTAATATTTGTTATTTAGAGCAGCGGCAGGAAGTGTGACTGTAAAACCGACTGGTTGTGAGTTCGATCCCCACTCGAGGAGACGAGAATTAAATTTATAATTCGATTTATTCGCTCTGGTGTCGAGGCTAAGCACGGTGTTGAGTACTGCCACTCAACACGCAATGCTTCCAGAATTCGGCAGAAAGTGGGAAACGGAGTGTCTTAAGATTAGGTTCCCACTGCCTACCCTGCTGTGTGCGGGATATATTGTGAAACTGAATTATTTTTTATTAGTATTATTTTAAGTACATAAGAACAAAAATACCTAATAAAATATGTTTATACATATGTACATTATAGCATATTGAATGTAACTAAAAACATTCTTCGACATCGACTTAAAAAAAAAAAAAAGTTTATCGGAGAGTTAAAGGCGTGGACGTCAAAATCGAGTTTTTGGGACAAAACTTACATATTTTTTTAATGTTGGCATCCTGAATGAAATGAATCAAAATCGTGTAATGTCGATTTGAGGCTTTTCAAAGGCGTTTTTAAATTGTATTATTTATTTATTATTTGTAATATTTTTTTTTGTTATGTGATTTTTTGCTGTCACGTTTACTGAGTGATAAATAACAAACTGCGTGTTATTATAATCACTGTTATTTGTATGTATTTCTAACTTTAGTTTAAGAGTATTGGCACCGTGCACGACTACAGCGACACCCAGCGTACGCAAATTTGTGGACTTTGACGCTTTGACATATGATGGCGGGATTGTTTGAAAATATTCGTAAAATACTTTCAAATTCATTTATATTACTTAATTACTGTGATTTGGGTGGAAAAAGTGTCGATAAATCATTTTTGGTTATTCAAATTGAGAGAGGTAAGTAATCTCTATTCAAAATTGTGTTTTATTTTGGTTATATCAGTTTACTACTTTTTTAGTTGTAGTTTTACTGAAAAACAAGGAAACAAAGCAAATTTAATGGAAGTTAGTATAGTAGTTACCTAGTTTTGATATTATTATAATAATTTATTTTCTAAATAAATGATTATTATAATATCAAAACGTGAACGAAACGAAATGTGATTTAAGAAAAAAAAGTAGTTAAAATAAAAAAAAAACTATTAATACTGTATTTGTGATTGGTTGCTAATGTTTTCAATAATAATTGGAAATTGTTGAATGTTACACCTGCAAGATCTATATGTTGCTCATCATTACAGATAGATGAAAACTCAGTAAAATATATATTTTTTTATTGAAGACGCCACATCTGTGTATGTTTTTTTAGGGGTACTACATATTTTGTTCTTCATTTTATTGTATTTTTTTATATAAATAGTTGAGTTGTCTATTTCTGTTTGTATTTCTGCATCACATACTTCGCTATAAATATATCTATTACATGTAAATGTATTTGTTGCATTGTAGAACAACTGCAACTGCTGTGACTCATTTTTAATAACTTAGTAAAACGATAAGTCGAACAGATTGCTTTGACATTAATAAGTGACAAAGCCTACATTTTTTCTACTTTTGGCCACCATGAGCGCTGCGAGCTTTTATAATACTGTCATCTAGTACTACGCACCCTGCCAATACGGTCTCTACCTATCTCTAGTTATTTATACTTATAATAAAATTGTACCTTATCGCTGTCTGTGCATGGAAGATATATGAGAAAGTTTCTTATTGTAAGCACTTATTAATTTAATAGAACCCAAAACAATTATTTTTAAAATTTTTGTCCGCCTGTTTGTTTGTTTATCTGTATTTCGGTTTATGCGTTTATTGCTAACTCACAGAAATGGCTTAACCGATTAAAATTCAGTTTTCATTGTTGTATTTTACAAGAGTTTCCTCAATATTTAATGTTTGTTTTACTCCAATCGATTTATAAATAAAGCATTGGTAAGAACTACATGTGGAAATATTGTTACAAAATTATTGTTTTATTAATTGGTTAAAACTTTAACTATTAATGTATAGATATTATCTTTTAAATGATGATGTTATTAGAGTTAAAGTAATTCAGATGAGAAAATAAATAACATTAACACATTAAAATATCTTAAAATAGAGCAGCTAAAACTAAAATACCAAAAAATATATTTTAAAAAATACACTCTGTGTATATTTAATTTCGCCACCGGAACATGATAAGTGACATACGTTTTCCACTGCAGTGTAAATTTTTATATCTCGAGACAGCTCGAGTCACATGAATTATGGAAATACTAGGATTCTGTAGAGCGAGTGGATCTGAGATTTACATCCCTACATTGCGAAGTTGCTTTATGGGAAAATATTAACGAGATAGTATTCTACTATGAAATACAAATGTTAAAAATGTGAATATCCTGTTATTTAGCTTATAATAGAACGTAAAAATTCTCGTGTGCTTGTTCTCTCTATATATACAGCTTACGTATTACGTGACCCATCAATACTTTGAAATAACACAGATCTACTTTCATATTCTAATGGACTCGGTATGTGAATTCGGGAAAGCGGCTTACTTGGGTCTTTGCGGAATAGAAAAGAGTAGTTTACTCTTTTTCAGTTTTCGTGTATAGATCTTTGTTACAGTCGTAAATTTGAAAATTGCAATATAAATTTCGGTGAACTCTATGTCATTAAATTATCTATTTATAATTAGTAATTGCATATGCAAGAAATTTTGTAACAAAAAGTGTTTTTATTGCTTAAGTAACATTTATGTTTATAGTTAAAAAAAAAAAATAATCAGCTTCACGCTGTATCCCGCACACAGCAGGGAAGGCAGAGGGAACCTAGTGTTAAGAGTGTCTTACCGTTCCTCACTTTCCGCCAAGTTCTGGAGGCATTGCGTGTTGAGTGGCGGAACTCAATGCTGCGCTTTGCCTCGACACCAGAGCGAAGAAATGAAAATATAAATGTAAATATAAGTGACAGCGCTTGTCGTATGTTCTGTCATATTATTTTATCGCTGAAAATTTATTATAAACACAATTTTATACTGCATATTAGACTCAAATACATACAAAATTAACAATGGTTTTTAAAAAATGTTTTAAATGTAAAAAAAACATAATCAAGAAAGCTCCGGGCATGGAATGCGGCAGATGCGACAAAATTGTCCATGCCGATTCAGCTTGCACCGGATTATCAAACAAACAGATTAACACTCTTAAAAACTCGCCTGGAATTGAGTGGAGCTGTGACGAATGTCTAAAAAATTTTTCTCGTAGATCCTCATTTGTGATTCCTGAAGATGATGGCGAAGAAAACGATTCTGAATTAGAAGATACAAAGGTACACTCTTTTAACACCAAACAACTTGTGTAAGACATTAGTCGTGAGCTAAAGAAAACCTTTCGGGAGGAGATTAGCCAGCTAGAAACTTCACTTGGATTTGTCAGTGATCAGCTAAGCGCTATTGAAGAAACTGTTAGAAAACAAAATCACCAAATTAAACAATTAGAAAGCAAAAACCATGAATTGCAAAATACGAACAAGAATTGCAACCTGCAATTGCGGATAACAGTCCTTGAGTGTTTTGAACAAAAATCACTCTCAAACGCAGTGGAATTGGCGGGCCTGCCCGAAATACCACCTAAAAATGTTAACCAATTAGTTGAAACTATAGCCTCAACAATAAACATGAACACTAACTCTAAAAGAACGACCTGGTTCCATCCTCATAGAGATGACTTCTAAGCAAGCACGTGCCAAATGGATTGAATCTGCGAAAAACCACTGTCTTACAGTTGGACTTGTTTTGCCAAATTCGGCAAAAGAAGTCTCAGATAAACGAGTCTTCATTAGAGAAGCACTGACCAAGCATGTCAAGACACTTCTTTATAACGCCAAGGTGAAGCTGAATAAGAATTTTCAATTTATTTGGTGTAAAGACGGTAAGATTTGTGTTAGAAAAGATCCAAGTAGCAAAATTTATTACATTCGTTCAGAACAAGATATAATATCCCTAGTAAACAAAACTCAAAGTTCTCAATCATAAGTTAATTATAATTTTTATGAACTAAATATAATTTAAATCTATTAATACTAAATTATTATGTATGCACAAAATGAAGAAATTTTAAATTGTATCAATGTACATGATTTTTTTAAAAAAATACCCTTTAAAAAACAAATAACTTTATCGTGTCTTCATTTCAATATTAGATCAATAATGAAAAATTTTGATAAATTAGAACAAACTATTCAGAATTGTTTATATCCTATCGACGTAATTGTATTGACTGAGGTTGGTTTATCAGATAGTAATATTTCTAAACTATATAACATTCCAGGCTACAACATGCACACGAAACTACGAAATGACAAACGGGGTGGTGGCATCATAATGTATGTAAAAAATCACTTTAAATTTACTATTATACCAAAGAAATCTATGTTTGAAAATTTAATTGGTACATTAAAATTAAATTCATGCCAAGACGTAACTTTGTGTGCAGTATATAGACCACCTTCCACTAATAAAAACTTTTTTATTAAGGAGCTTAGGACATGCGTTTCGATGTTTAACTCAAAACAAAACTATATTTTAATTGGCGATACTAATATTGACCTCAAATCAGTCACATTACATAGAGATTCGTATTTGGATACACTTAGCGAGTGCGGACTGTC
>JAATLQ010032282.1:0-13670 GCA_013421005.1 Heliconius erato x Heliconius himera | reverse complement strand
TGAGAACTCTTGAGCGCTCTGGCGTCCTGCCAGTTGGCTACTGCGGGCCACATACGCCTTTGTGCCCGAAAGATTTGATATTTAACGAAAATTTAGACTTTACACTTGTAAACTCGATGTGGAAGTCCTAAACATCCTAGTGCAAAACTATGCAGAAATCTAAAAAAAACATAAAACATTAACAAAAATATTTTTGTTAGTTAAAATGACATAAGCAAAGTTGTTAACTGGTCAATTCAGTCAAGCATCGATCGCTAGCTCCTCTAGCCTATTAAAGGACATAAGTATGCTTACTGAGGTGGGTCTAAACTTAGATGGAATTTCAATGAGAATGATTAAGAACTATGAGAAGTCTGTGAGAACTATGAGAAGTATCTTTATATAGTTGAGGCCGTCGTGGCGCAGTGGCACAAGCGTGGGACGATAAACAATTCGACAAACGACAAGAAATATTTATTATTTTGCATTGCCTCTCTGACTCTGTGTTAAGACACTCTGCTCTCCACTTTCCGCCATATTCTGGAGCCGCTGCTTGTTGAGTGGCGGAAGTCAACGGCGTGTTTTGCCTTGACACCAGAGCAAAACAATTAAAATAATAAATATTTAATTTTCTCGAATGGGAATCTAGCCCATAATCTGTCACGTCTACTTATGTATGGATATTCATATGTAAGGGTATATCTAAGAGTACCCATAATTTTGTAAGATATTACTATCTAGCTAATAATTGAAACGTTAATAGTTAATAGAAAGCAAATGCTTAAGAATATTTGTCTTGCTAAAAGCCTTATTGTGCTACGAAATATAGAGCGACGATCAAATAGGATAGGATTGTTGTAGTGTTCTCGAGTTGTGTATGCGGGTTGGTCTCCTTTGTAGCGAGAGGCTTTGATTGACGAACAAACCGGAACAAAAATTGTACGTAGACATATATGTAAGTACATCAGTTTTGTGTAAACATAGAATGTATTTATTGAATATAAATTTAGAAGTGGCAGGTGATAGGTATGTTAAAAATAAGTACAAATATTTTTGTTTTAATTTAAAAGCTTTCTAAAAGCTGATATAAACTTATATATTTTGTAAATTATTTGAATATATTAAAAGGAAAAAAATAAAAAATAGGAAAAGCAATTGTTAGAGTCAAAATATATCGAACTAAATTTTAGAAAGTACTGTAGCACATTGTGGTATTTTATAATAGTTAACCAAATCAATTCCCAATAACATATTTCTCACATCTGATGTAGCGTATTCAATATGTATGCACATTAAAATATGAATTTCCGCCACTTACTGTCAATTTTATAGTAATAAAACATAGTTAAATATTTTGCAGTGTATGTACCATATTTTTTTTTTAAAACGAGAATAAATAATCTGTATTTAATAATATTTTCAAGATGAGTAGATTTTTTTATTTCGCTATTGTAATGTCGTTGGCGCGCTGCGTTTATACATCGTACTTCCAAAGATTTATATACGTTTTTATAATAAATTTAAAACGTTATTTTATAGTAACAATTCTAGAAATAATCTTTTTATATTTTTTTTTTTTAAATGTCTTTTTTGACTATTAATAATGTTCTACAATATGATATAGTTAAATGTTTAAAGACGCTCTAAACTCAATTCATCTTTCTTACTTTTAACGCATTATTACATATTTTCAAATATGTAAGTTGATTTTTTTTGTAATTTCACGTTATTTTTGGCATATAGCACAATGGACTGAATAAACTTCTGTTACTCACTTTCCACCTAATTTTCAAAGCTGCACGTTAGTAAGTCACCAGAGTGAGTAAATAAAAACAATTCATCTCCCCACGTGAGATTCGAACCCACAATTTTTGCGTTTACAGCCGCACGCTGTGCCGTTACGCTACGGCTGCGATAGCCGTTTTTAAACATGAAATCACGTATTAATCATATTTTTTTATTTTCATTTTTTTATGTTTATATAAAATTTTAAATTAAACATAAATAATGTAGTAAGCAAATCTAATTATGGAAACACTTAAAACACTTAATAAGCTCTAAATGATTATTTATTCGTCGCCGAAGTTTGTAAGTACGTCTTTAATTTTGTATTGTAACCTTTAGAAAGTTTGTTTAAGTTAGAACCGTACAAATTTAGAGATATTTTCTTCTCATTCATGAATCTATTTAAGAGAATATTAGTTGGTCTGTATTACAATAATAATAGTTTTTATTAAAAAATTACATATGTTTTTAAAAACATATCATCCTTTGGCCATAATTTAAAAATAAGTTTAAGCTTCATCATAATCGGTTAAGCAGTTTTCGTGTGAAAGCATTATATAACTTATATTCACATTCACAAATCACGCGGAGAACTCTTTAAATCTATGGAGTTGCTTTTCGATGAAATGACCTACTTAAAGAATTTGCTGATCGAAGTAGTTTCTTCGCTGTTCATCGCACTTGACAATTTAAGTTGTCGTCTTATTGAGTCGGTTCGTCGTTAAGTGAAAATAGAATAGATATATTATCATATTCACATATAAAATGATCAAATTTTCTATAAGAAATTGAATGTTCAATGAAAATGAAAACGAATGTGAGGCCAGTCGTGGTGCAAGAGGTTAAAGATATTTTTTTATTTCCATTAAAGACATAGGCCACTTACATGAAAACATTGATTAACAAATTAAACATAGTTGTCAATCGTACATTAGTCAAATACAGTAACACATTTTTTTACTGTTTGCTCGTTTGATGCCTTTTTTTTAGAGTAGGCAAGAGCATACGTGTGCGACTGTAAATGGTTGAGGGTTCGATTCCTACTCGAGGAAGGAAAATATTTTATATTATTCTCATTCTCCCGCTCTGGTAATAAGGTAAGCGCGGCGTTAAATTCTTATAATGAACCCCGCAATGTCTCCAGAATTCAGTAGAAAGTGTGGAAAGGAAATGGCTTAATGCAAAGGGAGTGCCTTATCACTAAAGTTCCCAGGTTCCCTCTGCCTACCCTAAAATGTGCAGGATACAACGTTAAGCGACAAAAAGAATTCGTATGTAGTTTGCTTTAAACAAACCATTAAGTCGTTTTATAAAGTAATCATAATCAAATCTCCTTCGACATATTGTAGTGAAAAATAAAATTTTTGATGAAAGCCTGATTACGAAATTAATATCAGTAATTTTCAAATGCAACATGATTTATATCTAGAAAAATCTTATAATTTGTAAGATTCATAAGAGTGGAAATACTTTGAATACTTTATCTAGATTGTCGATTGCTTTGACAAATCTAACTCATCACATTTGTATAAAAACGTGCCATAGAAGAAGAGAATTTCACTGTTGGCATATTGCGTTTTAACATTTAATAAATTTAATAATTCGAAATGAAATTACTATTAACATTGATATCAATGTATATGAAATTATATTATTAAAGCAATAATTTCTCGTTCCGGTTTAATTGGAATCTTGAAATGAATAATTTAATCTGAAAATTAATTATTTTCACTTTAAAATTTTAATGAGTGCAATTAAAAATTTTATATATCACTTAGCTTTAAAAAAATATAATGAAGAAAGTTGGCAGGTGTAAGTGCACAGATCACGCAGTTTAACCAGGAAGATACACGAAGTGAAATTGTTAAAGTTTTCACAAAGTTCCACATGTTACGAAAAGTTTCCCCTTGTTCTATTCATCTGCAGTAATTTAAAGTTTAACAAAAAGACATTATTGTAACGATAGCGGTTAGCCAGGCTTACTGTTATGAGAAAGAATTCCAAACCTTTTGCTTTACTTTTCTGTAGAAGGAGGAGGTTATCAATTCGAACGTATTTTTTTATGTTTGTTATCTCAGAACTTTTGACTGGGTGAATCGATTTGGTGAAATGTTCTAATTTATTACTAATATTTTGATTATAATTTATTAATATTTTGGTGAACATGGTGAAATATTATATTGACGTCGTCTTCTAACTACAAGGAATTTCTATTCAAAGTAAGTTTGCTATAAAGGGTTTACGCTCGCGACTCACGAGCGCTAACGCTAATGACAAACAATACACTTCTTACGTGGTTATAGGGAGGAAATTAATGTGAAAAACTATTCGACTAAACATTGCTTATAAATTTAATATTCCTTTGTGTTTGTTATTTGCCTCATTTATTGGGTATCCTGCTGTAGTTATGAAAAAATATTACTACAGTTGAGCTGAACTGAGCTCAGAGAACTGAGGTTCTACTATTTTCTTTAGTTATGTTTTTTATTTCAGGTTCACGCTGTATCCCGCATGTAGCGGGTGGGTAGAGGAAAGCAAGTGTTAAGATACACCGTTCCACAATTTCCGAATCTTTCGAGGCATTGCGTGTTGAGTGGAACTCAACACTGGGCTTTTATCTTAATGCCAAAGCAAAGAAATTAAAATATAAAATATTTTATTTACTAGAGTGAGAATCGTACCCACAACCTATCGCGTTTATGTTCACACGCTTGTACATCTGCGCCACGACTGGTCTTATTTATGTTTATTTGTCTTTTTAATTTATTATTTTGTTTTATTAAACTGTTGTGTTGTGTAAAAGGAGTGGCAACAAGGAGTGTTAATAATATATTTTTTTTACTTTTCAATTTTTTTTAATTACTTACATAACTACTCTCATATTTAAGTAGAAATATATTTGAGTATTTGTCTAAAAAGACATAGGTCTTTTCGGATTTATTCCGTGTCTCATTCACCGCATCCTATAAATCACGCAGCTAGTAGTTATCTAAACCGCTGACTGTGATTGATGTACACGAAACAAGGCGGCCGAAAACAGTTTTATTGTAGTATCTAATAAAAAGTAAAATTATTTTTCTTCTTTATATTGTATGAATATTATTACTATACTAGTATATGTATAGATTTCTATTATGAAAACCAAATAAGAATTTCCTCCATATTATGTTTATATTACCGCATGTCTATCTCGCAATAATCTCGCATTTTGTGTAGTAGGCGGAGAAAATCCAATGATTCCATAATAACGTTCCGTTCATAATTTTTGATCTAAGCTCTCAACTCTTTTCACGTCATGTTTTTTAGCATCACGCTGTATCCCGCACACAGCAGGGTGGGCAGACGGAACCTAATGTTAAGGCACTCCGTCTCTCATTTTCTGTCAATTTCTGCAGGTAGCTTTTACAGTCACACTTTCCGCCCCTGTGCCACGGCAGGCTCCTTTTTATTTTACTTTTTAGAATTACATTGTTGTTATAAGCAATTAGCATTAAAAACAATAAATAATAGACAACAGATAGTAAAATAAAATAGAACAAAATGAATAACCAACGTCTACTCCGGAGGTCTATAATAGTGTCAGTAGACTCTTCGTAAGATGGCCCCGCAATATATCACTCGCTTTAGCCAAATCCTTGACTTTTGGACACGGCAGATGAAATTAAGCGTTTGATGCGTTTGTGTCGTTTGTCTTACTTAACGGCCTTTACAAGGAAGCTGGTATCGTTTGATATTCGAAAATATTATTTATTTTCATCCTAATTGAATAAGAAATAAGACGCGAGTCTTAAAATTATTTTTTTTTCCAATATAGGTTTTCTCATATGATTGGTAATATCAATATATGTTTATTTTTCTCTTTATAACTACAGATGCATTTAGAAAGAATCGATTTAATATCATAATTTAAAGTTTATATTTGATTAAACTGTATTGGATCATAATTTTTGTATCAAAATTTATACATATAATAACGTACGTAGTGCTAGTATAGATAGTTGAACGCGCACCGTCTAGAAATTTTAAAAATTAAAAGTCAAAACATCGTAAGCACAGCAGCAATAAAATAAAATCTTTATGTAAGTAAGTGTAGTAATTCTAAAATAATATAATTTTACAATTTATAAACTCAAAGCCTGTCTATTAGAGCGACTAATGCCATCTTCAAAGAAAATTACTTAACGGAACTAATTCCGTTACAAAACAATTACCCTTCTTGAACGTAGTAAAGCTGCAAGAGAATACTATAGCTCTTACACCGCATAATCTTCTATGAAATAGATTGTATTTAACGTCATCTAAACCTCACGTGAAGATAACCTAATACTTAAACCGATGTTGATGATATGTTAGATACACAACCGATAGTTGAGTAAACGTTTAAAATTATACTCAGTATTTGTTTAGTCATTTAATTTATATAAAATACTAGTTCATAAAAACTGAATTTTGTTACAATAATATATTGGATTATGTTTAAAAATATGTGGCAATCAATATTAGATTTTTTTTTATTTATACTTATAACTTGATTAATTAGGAGTTCACACTTAATTAATGGCGAGAGGCAAAATGATTGAAACATGATTAATTAAAAGTAACGCATCTCGTCGAAACTATTTTTTTTTATTTAATGCAAGCGAATCTATGAGAATCAATTTGGTTATTTTTCATTTCATTTCTCTAATAGGTATTTTTATTTTTTTATGTATTTTATTTCTATATTTTCTCTAGATCGCATGGAGATATCAAGTCTATCGAAAAGCACAATGAAGTGAAAAGCGCAACAGTTGTGGGTTCAATTCCCGTTCGGGGGAAAGAAATATTTTATATTTTAAGGTGTTGACTTCTGCTACTCAATATGTAATGTTTCCAGAATTAGGCGCAAACTGGGGAACGTGACGGGTGTCTTAACAGGCCCCCAAGTTCCGGCTGCTATTCTGCTATGTGCGGGATAAAGCGTGAAGTTAAAAAAAGTAATAATTATTCATAATTGAAAGTAGAATTATTAATGTAATAAATTAATAACTATGCATTAATGAATATATAAATCAAAATAAATCAGTTTCACGCTGTATCCCTCACACAGCAGGGTAGACAGAGGGAACCTAGTGTTAAGACACTCCGTTCCCCACTTTCTACCGAATTCTGGAGGCATTGCGTGTTGAGTGGCAGAACTCAACGCCGCGCTTTGCCTCGACATCAGAGCGAAGGAATGGAAATATAAATTTAAGTAAATATTTCATCTCCTCGAGTGGGGATCGAACCCACAACCAGTCGGTTTTACAGTCACACCTCGTGCCGCTGTGCCACGACTGGCCTCACTGATACTGAATATATAATTTAAAGTAATTTATATTTTGTATAGCATTCAATTATAATTGGCTATGAATTTTTAAAGTATATATTGTATGTGTCCATTAGTAAAGGCTATTCTGTCCTATTTTTTCTATTTATTGTTACTTAATTTTTTTTAAGAAGGCTTTTGTGGCACATAGGTACAGCATCTGAATATGAAAACGATGGTTATGGGTTCGTTTATTACTCGGATTTTCATCTTCCCGTTTTGCTAGAAAAAGCACGGCCTTGAGTTCGCCACTCTATCGCCGAGTCGTGTAGTATCGAAAATCAGACTGAAAATAAGGAAAAGAGTATCTTAGAACTAGCTGTTAGTTACTTACTTTGCTTTAAATTTTACAAAATTGGAAAATATTGTTAGTTTTTATCAAAGTTATGCTGATCCTATTTGTTTTTTTTAAATACGTATAAAACCTTAATATTAAATTAACTACATATTTTTTTAAATATTATTCCAAAACATAAAATATTGTATTGAGATACAGCATGCATAGGCTCGAGGTAAAACACACCTGTCGTAAAGGTTTAAAATCATTTTATGTGTGCCCTGGTGCTGCGGGATCGACCGAATTCCACTTTTAAAATGCCTCAGAGACATGCTGGGTTTTTGTTCTACTTTTTAAATCCTGAAAAGCGTAAAAGTTCGAAATTTAGAAAATATATAATAGCAATAAATAAAAGTAATTAAATGTAGATAAGGGCTGCTTTTTTAAATACGCAACATACTCCTAGATCTGCTATTATAATATTTATTTTCATTGTTTTAGAAGGGACTAAAGTGACATACATACGAACAGAGTGACTGACGGCTACTGAACCATAAAATCAAATACTATTATTAAAATAGTATTTTCAATTAAATTATATTATAAAATTGAATTAATAATTAAATTTGTAGCAAAATTTCCAACATTCCATGAACAATCGCCATATAATAAGCTTAATTCGTTTGTTACCAATTGTACATCAACTCTGGCAACAATATTGATAATTACATTTGAACGTGATTCAAAAGTGGCTCAAAGTTAATAATTCTATTAAAGGAGCACAACATTGCCACCATTTACACACTTGCCAACTCGCAACGAGCGCTAACAATGCCCATGAATTAACTATGGTCTGGGGTCGGAAGTTATAGCGTTCAGCTAAATTGTGTAGGCGTACAACACTATAATTATTCTTGGACAAACTGTTTTTTGTAGCATGAATGATAAAATAGTATAATAATAATAATTAATATATATTCAATATATTAATAAGTCGTACATACCAGCGTGTGTAAACGCGACAGGTGGTGCGTTCGATTCTGACTCGAGGAAATTAATATTTAATATTTACATTTACATTATTTTATATATTTTTTATGGAAAATGACAAGACAAACGAGCGTAGGGTTCACCTGATGGTAATTGATTACCGCCGCCCACGACCCTGTGTAACACAAAGGAGCTACAGGTGCGTTGACGGCCTTTAAGCCACTCAACACGCAATGCTTCTAGAATTTGGTTGTAAGTCGGGTGCGGAGTGTCTTAACACTACGTTTGCTCTGCCTACCCTGCTTTTTGCGGGATACAGTGTAAAGCTGATATGTTTTGAATTTATTTTATTGTTATTTAAACAAAATGCGACTCCACAACCCAACAACGTCTTAAAATTGGCAAAAAAAAACAGAATAAATTATATCAATACTAACTTATCTGTCTACATATTCTTTACTTAGAGCGTACAGCGTAACGGCTTTCATAAGTAACATATTAAGGCAGCCTTCTTCCAACTTTACACATGAATATGTAGCAACTTTGTGTGCGAGACTAATTTTATATGCGGCCTACTTTTTCATATAATGTTACGAACAAAGTGCTTGTGACGGGTGTCTAAATAGTACGTATCAAATACATTATAAAACAACGTCAATAGTTGTTAGTTACATGGCGAGGAAATGTATGTGATATAAAGCGCGTGTTCGGTTGGTTCTACAGATGTACGTATTGTATAATATATATAGACATAAAACTGTAACAGATTTCATATCATATATAAGTTATTGTTTCACATTTGCTTAAAATTATATATGTTTAATTATTTTTAACAGAGTAGGCAAAGGAAACTTATTGTTAAGGTTTCAATTTTCCGCCGAATTTTGAAGGCGCGCTATGTCTATTGAGTGGCAGAACTCAACGCCGCGCTTTGTCTCGCTGCCAGGGTGAAAATATGAAAATATTAAATATTTCATTTGCTTAGTGGGGATCGAACCCATAATCAGTCGTGTTTACAGTCACACTCTTCTGCCCCTGCACTACGACTGGACTCAATGTATCTAGAATGATTATACATGATGGAAGTGTCAGCGCTCCTTTTACGGGAACAGCATATAGGGTAAAATGTTTTAAGCCTATACCAAACAAAAATTATCAAGATACCTCAACCGTTTAGACGTAGGATTTTTGTTTTATTTCACGATGTTTATCTATACCTATATTTCGTGTGACGCAGTTACTCATAGATACCAATAACGTAAACACATTGTATTAGGCTTTCATAGAGTAGTTAAAACTATGGTTTTATTTAAAGTGTATACTTCTTATTTTATATAATTTAGAAATTGTTTCTAAAGCAAAATATGTTTAATAAATGATACATAACATGAAACGGAGGCGTGGAATAAATTTATGGTAATTTTTTTATGTAAATAAATTTTACTTGTAAACACGAACAGATCCATATTATTATTGTATACTTCAACACATTTGTATAAACTTGTTGTTGACATTCGTAAAATTACATGTCAAATACAAATGATCGTGCATGCTTTGAAATAAAAGTGTAAAGAAAAAAGAATATGAGTTTTTAATAAAGCTAAGTAAATATTGAGCTTTGCCTCGGTGGGTTGTTAAAAAGACTTGCTGCTTTTAGTCGTGTTTTTTTAATTTATTTTATTATATTACATTACAGAGTTGTTTTTTTTTTATATATGTCATTTAATGTAAAAATAAAATCTTTGTGACGAAATTGAAAAAGTGAGAAAATAATATTTATATACCATTTTTTATGCATATGAGGAAATATTAATAATTCTCTGAAGTGAATGAAACCTTTCTGAAAATATTATTGAGCACAAGGGATACGTCAAGGTTGAACACAACAGTTATGAAATAAAAAAAGAACGGCACAGTGTGAGTAGCCCAAAAGGCTTTCGTACCAATTTCAGGATTGTAGGTCAACGGGAAGTACAACTTACAAAGATTGACAAACTTAAGTTCGCGGGCCTATGTTCGTTCCTTTATGACACTTCCTTTCGTCACTTTCCACTAAATTCTGAAGGCATTGCGATTTTTGTGGAGGAACTCAACGCCGCGATTTGCCTCCTTACTAGAGGGATGAAATGAAAATGTTAAAAGGAAAAAACCCTAATAAAAATATTTCCTGATAAAAATTAAGGAATATTTTTAATACGCGAAAAAGTATTATTCAGCAAAAAGTATAAGCAATGAATATCATTAGTAAAGTGGACACGTTTTGAGTTATAAATGTATTAAATAACATTAAAAACGAAATTTTTTAAGGAAAATGTGTAGGTGAATAATGAAAAATATAATTTTATTACTTTATTCACTAAGGAATTATTAAGTTTCATTCCACCTATTATTATTATTATATTCCACCTATTATTATTATTATATTCCACCTATTATTATTATTATATTATAAAGTAGGCAGAACAGTAATAGGTAAAGTAGGAAAATTAAATGCTTGTTTTACTATCTTCCTGGAATCGGGCCAGTCACTCTCAAGTTTGACAAACGTACAAACTAACAGCAATTGATTTACATATATATATATATATATATATATATATATATATATATATATATATATATATATATATATATATATATATATATATATATATATATATATATATATCCCCACTAGGGGGATTTATATATATATATATATATATATAAAAAACTAAAAAGAAAATAAACAAGTCCAATACTTTATTAGGATTAACAGTCGGGACCTCTTTAAATTATGCGATTAAATTATTACTTATAGGTCCTGACTGTTAATCCTAAACTATTGGACTTGTTTATTTTCTTTTTAATTTTATGCAGTTGGGGTTTTTGTTTTTACAAATATTTTTTTATTTTTAACTTTTTGTTAGAATTCATTATGGTAATCATAATCATGATATATATACCTTTTTGAAATCCTCGTAGTAAGCTCTTGAATTTGAGATCCATATTGTGGTATTCGAAACGATTTTTTTTTTTCACTAAGTCCAATGGCGTCCCACAGCCGCCATGATTGTGTTTATTTAACGTCCTACCTAAGAACACTTGGGCTGCTAATATGAATCTAACGATACCTCAATTATGTAAATCCGTTCAGCGGTTCTGGAGATATGAGGTAATAAAGAATAATACATAGATACGCGCGAAAAACATAACCCTTCCTTAGCAGTCGAGGAAAAAGGAAAAATAATTGCTATTATAGTATCGCGGCGACATTTTCATTGTACTAACTAAACATAAACAAAGCGATCTTCAACATGAATTATTTATATGAAACCAAATTTGTTAAAAAACTAAATGATGGTTCATAAAGTAATATTGACAGTATAAATATTTTCTGGCGGTACTCTTTATTCCCCTAAACATTTTTCTTATTTTTTTATTTTTTGTGTTACTTAATACATTTATAACTCAAAACGTGCCGACTTTACTAACGATATTCACTGCTTATACTTTTTGCTAAATAATACTTTTTCGCATATCAAAATATGATTTAGAACTTTTTCTAATAAATATTTTCACTTCATTCCTCTAATAAGGAGCTGTAACGCGGCGTTAAGTTCCGCCACCAAACAAGGAACGCCTTCAGAATTTGGCGGCGCTTTGGGCTACTCGCACTTAGCCGTTCTTTTTTTATTCCATAACTCTTGTGTTCTTCTAGACGTTTCCCTGGTGCACAATGATATTTTCAGAAAGGTTTCATTTACTTCACAGAATATCAAATCTACACCATACTTTTTCATTTGCATTAAAAATGGAGAAACATTTTTTTTTATTTATATTTTATTTATCGGAGCTATTGTATAAATATTATTTTGTCACATTTCGATTTCATCACTTTAATTAAATGTAAAAAAAACAACTACGTAATGTGATAAAAAAATTTAAAAAACACGACTAAAAGAAAGAAGCAAGTGTTTAACAAGCCCAGCGAGGCAAAGCTCAATATTTACTTAGCTTTATTAAAAACTCATATTCTTTTTTCTTTACACTTTTATTTCAAAGCGTGCACGATGATTTGTATTTGACATGTAATTTTACGAATTTCAACAACAAGTTTATACAAATGTGTTGAAGTATACAATAATAATATGGATCTGTTCGTGTTTCCAAGTAAAATTTATTTACATAAAAAAATTACCACAAATTTATTCCACGTCTCCTTTTCATGTTATGTATCATTTGCTTTTTTTTACTTTAGAAATAATTTCTAAATTTTTTAAAATAAGGAGTATATAATCATTCTAGATATATTAAGTCCAGTCGTAGTCCAGGGGCAGGAGAGTGTGACTGTAAACCCGACTGGTTGTGAGCTCGATCCCCACTCGAGGAAATTAAATATTTAATATTTTCATCTCTCTCTCTCTGGTATCCAGGTAAAACGCGGCGTTGAATTCCGCCACTCACTTGACATTGCATGCCTCCAGAATTCGGCGAAAAATTACAAACAGAGTGTATTAACAATATGTTTCCTTTGCCCAGCAGAGTATGCTGTGCGCGGCATACAATTTTTAGTTAAACATGAAATAACAACTTATATGAAAATCTGATATCAAATCTGACACAGTCTTATTTCTATATATATACGAGTACATCTGTAGTACCAACCGACCACGCGCTTTACATCACATATATTTTCTCGCCATGTAACTAACAACTATTGACGTTGTTCTACAATGTATTTGATACGTTCTATTTAGACACCCGTCACAAACACTTTGTTCGTAACATTATATGAAAAAGTAGGCCGCATATAAAATTAGTCTCGCACACAGAGTTGCTACATATTCATGTGTAAAGTTGGAAGAAGGCTGCCTTAATATGTTACTTATGAAAGCCGTTACGCTGTACGCTCTAAGTAAAGAATATGTAGACAGATAAGTTAGTATTGATATAATTTTTTTCACTTTTTCTGCCAATTTTAAGACATTGTTGAGTTGTGGAGATTAACACCGCATTTTGTTAAAATATAAATAAAATAAATTCAAAACAAATCAGCTTCACGCTGTATCCCCACCAGTGGCGTAGCTAGGGTATTTGTTGCCTGGTGCGGCTTAGGACTTGTTGCCCTTTAAAATGGTCAAAATAATTTCAGATTTCAAACCCCAGTAGAGTAGATATATAATTTTTTATTGCTTCAAAACTATAATAACTATATATAAGTTATAATGGGGGTACAATGGTGTGTCAAGTGGCGACGAATGCGGCGTTAGAGACCGCCACCCAACACGCCACGAGGTGGAGGACGGAGCT
>JAATLQ010032281.1:0-13665 GCA_013421005.1 Heliconius erato x Heliconius himera | reverse complement strand
TGGTTACTTAGAGGTGTGATATAATCCCGACATATAAGCAGGAAAATATATTTCTGTTACATTTTAGTTGACAGCTTTCGTAGAGGAAGGGAAGCTATTGCTATGAAATACTGCAATTGTATTGTAGGAAGACGAATGGTAGGCTGCTGTGCTCATGTTATGAGTATTATGTATATAAGGTACCATACCTTAGTTGGGCTAGATACCAAAATAATTTAGTTCCACCTGCACTCTTCTCACATGACATTTTAATAATAGATAATAGAAGAAGAATAAAATATTCATTAAAATGTGTTTTATTTATAAATAATAAACATTAATGCTTAAACAACTCAGTAATCACATATTTTATAGAAGTTGATATTCAAGAAATTGTGCTGCGAACTTAACCTCACTTTTATCAAATCTCTAATAACTCAGTTCTCAGATTGCCAAAATTTATATAGTTTTCAAGGAGGGAATGATGTACCTAAATCTATTAAATCATACCATTTTCATATCTTTACATTCTGGGCCCAAAAATGTATGGAATAGTTTCAGTCTCCTTTAAGTAAATATATCATCTCCTCGAGTGGGGATCGAACCCACAACCAGTCGGTTTTGCAGTCACACCTCGTGCCGCTGCGCCACGACCGGCCTCAATGACGATGTCAATCATATTTAAGTGTTAAAAAGGCAGGTCGCGGAGCAGAGGCACAAAGTGAGACTGTAAACGCGACTGGTTGTGAGTTCGATCCCCACTCGAGAAAATGAAATATTTATTTAAATTTATATTTCCATTCTTTCGCTCTGGTGTCGAGGCAAAACGCGGCATTGAGTTCCGCCACTCAGCACGCAATGCCACCAGAATTCGGCGGAATGTGGGGAACGGAGTGCCTCAACACTAGGTTCCCTCTGCCTACCCTGCTGTGTGCGGGATACAGCGTGAAGCTGATTAAATTTTAATTTAATTTACTCGTCCACCGAAGATTCCGTACCAATTTCAGAATTGTAAGCCAACGAGAATTCACAAATTTACGTTTGCGTCACACATTTTGTATGAAATTAACTACAAGGATAAGTTTGTAATGATTTTTTTCTATGAAATACCTATAAATTTTAACTTTTCAGATTTCTTTAAGTTCTCACTTTGTGGCAAATTTCCTAGCTGTAGGTCCACGGGAAGTATCCTATAGGTTAATTTCTCTGTCTATGGCAATACGAAAGCCATCGTAGATTTCCGGCACGGAATATCTCGACTTTGAGCGGAAAGTAGATATAGGAGTGTCTTAATACTCCTATATATACTTTCCGCCCAAAGTTCTCTAAACTAGTAAAGACTATACAAATAAAAACAGTTATTACAAGCACTTTGTGGTTGTAACAAAAATAATTACTGTAGTCAATAGAATATTATCTTGACCTTTTTAATTCTTCTTATTATTATCTCATAATAGCCATTTCTATTTTTAAAGATAAATAAAAATGAAGGACTAGGTTATTATTAGAGAAACTGTTATCTTTTTCAACGTTATTTTAATCTTATTCTGCAAAAAATATAGAACGGATCTAATAATAACATCAACAAAATTAGGTCATTCCGATATGGTATCAAAAATAAAAAAAATATTATGTAATAAAGAAGAAAAAAATAATTTAAATCATTTTATATCATGTCAGTAATTTTGTAAGGGCTATTTTTATACTAACTTCTAAATAAATACTGATTTAAATCAGAAAGTGTATCTAAGTTTATCTAAGATCTATATTCGAAGTAATCAAGCTAATAATAAACGGAATGGTTTATCGCATATAAATTCAGCTATCCTGCATGTAGCAGGGTAGGTAGAGGAAACTTAATGTTAAGGCACTCTCTTCCACATTTTCCGACTAATTCTGGAGAAATTATGTGTTAAATGTCGGAATTTAACGCTCTTTGGCTCAATAACACAACACAAGAACAAAGAAAATAAAAATATTACATGTACAAAACTCATTACCTCAAGTGGGAATCGAATTCACAACCTATCGCATTTATAGGCAGGCGATTGTGCGCCCGCGCCACGACTGGCATATAAATAGACTGTTTATATAAATCGACATAGATACTCTAGACTGAACTTCAAACATCAAAGAAGTTATAGTCACGAGAAAACAGCCAAAAGATATGTAACAGGTAAACCACAGTTAAAACGGTGCGAAATATGCACTTGGTCATTGTATTGTTGGATTAATGGGAATTTTGGTTACTTTAATAGTAAATACATTTTCAATAGTATTTCTAACTAAGTATTACATACGTAGAAATAAAATATTATAGTTTTAATTTAATTTACCTGTATACAACTTATGGGTGGAATTAAACCCAGGGATTGCTTTTTGTTTACCCATTATACGAAATGGTAGCATTAAGTTTAATAACACTTAATTTTTACGGTTGCGTACTTCAAAAGGTAAAATCGTCATCACTTTGTTGTCTGTCTGTCTGTCTGTCAAGACCATTTGTCTCGAGATCGCGTGAAGCTATCAAGTTGAAATTAATATCAAATATTGAGGTCAAAAGCTACGAGCATTTATATATCGATTTCGCTACATTTTGTATGAAATTTGCTGTGTATTCAAAATCTATAGGGTACTTATTGTACACCTACAGTTACGAAATTTGGTAAGAAGTGAGAACTTGCAGTAAAGGAAAAAAACTAAAAACTGGCCAGTTTAAGCTTTTAGCCAAAAATTTTTAGATATCACATTGAGGTATCAAGCTTAAATTAAATAATATGAAATTAAAAATAACTATTTAGGTCTACGGTCCCTTAGAGCACAGAAATCAAGCTTCTAAGTCAGTGCAATCAAAATATACGAGACGATATTTACGCCACAATTTTATAGAAAATATTACAAACTTATAATTGTAGTTAATTGTATAATTTTCTGTTGTGAAATAAAGAGTATTTCTGTTTTGTTATATTATATAGTTTATAGAATAGAAAATAAATGCATACGCTCGCAATTTTGGTCAACTTTTATAAGTTGTACCGTTTACTATCTTGAAATTGGACCAATTTCATCGAACTTGACCCGGTTTTTTTTATTTATATTAAGCCCCAGACCATATTATGTACGAAAGAAAATTCTTTTGCGTCTGTATTAAATCTAACGCGCTATGAATATAGGTTATAGCTAATTTTAATCTTAGTATTAGTATATACAGCTGGAAGACAGGATATTAAAGTTCTTATTATATTGTTGCTTAGAACACGCATAATAACCATTTATGAAGTCTCTCGACAAACTTAGACATCGTTCACCTTTAAATTGAAATTTTATAATGTATTCTATGTATATTTTATACATATTTTTTAATCTATATTAACTTAGGCATATTTTAAGAAATTAAAAAACCAAAATGACAGACCCACCGTTCCCTTAAAACGAATAAAAAATAAATAACGATAATAAATATTACGTAATCTGAATTCTATATACACTATTTAATCTTTCATTTATATAACAAATTAGCCACAATAGAATTTGGTTTACTCAATAAAAGTTGAACAGTAGACATTGAAAAATACCCACATCCATTAAATTTAAATTGAAACGACAGCATAATTTTCGACGAGCTTCGGCACAATGAGTAAACATTCGATAAAAGAAAATTAATTACATATATATTAGAAATATTATGATATTTTCAATACAACCATATATGTTACTATAGTTGTTAGTAAAAATTAAATTAAATGAGCTTCACGCTGTATCCCGCACACAGAGGGAACCTAGTGTTAAGATACTCCGTTTCCCACTTTGTGCCGTGTTCTGGAGGCATTGCGTGTTGAGTGGCGGAACTCAACGCCGCACTTTGCCTCGACACCAGAGCGAAGAAATGAAAATATAAATGTAAATAAATATTTCATTTCCTAGAATGGAGATCGAACCCATAACCACTCGATTTTACAGTCACACTATGTGCCCCTGCGCCACGACTGGCCTCACAGGTTAGTAAAATTGAAAATGAATATCTTAAATAACAGATGCATCTTTTACGATACTTTAAATATAACATAGTAAATCGTAATCAAAATTCATGCCTGAAAAACAGAATTATAATTCATATTGTTGGCTTCTAGCTAATTCCCTTGCTGCATTCAATTTGAATTTTAATATGGTATAGCTATAGTATAGAGATTGACCTATTCAAATTATCAACTTATGTCGTCCACCAATGTTATTGTATTATAACATTACTTTAAACGTAATTTTGATGTTCCTGGGAACCTAGTCTCAAGACACACCGTCTGGATTAAGACACTTCCGTTACGACCTTTCCACTGAATTCTGAAAACGTTGCGTGCTACGTGGCGTAATTCTCCGCCGCAACTCGCCTCGACGCCCGAGCGAAGAAATGGAAATATTAAATATTTCATTATTTTTAATACTAGATTCCCTCTGCCTACCCTGCTGTGTGCGGGATACAGCGTGAAGCTGATTCGAGTTAGTCGAGTTAAAACAGAAACCTCCCTGTTGCGTTTACAGTCACACGCCGGCGCCACGACTGGCCTCAATTATATTATGATAATTGTACATGTAATCTAAAATTAATAACTCGATCCACTATATAAGTACCATTTGATACTCAGAATAGATCATCTAACTGACCATTTTGTCTGAGCAATATATTACCTAAGCCAATTATTCTGATACGAACGAACAAGCTGCCAATTGTATCACCACAATACACAGCACTATCAATAGTAGCAGGACTCTTTAGGGAACAGGATCATTTAATTAAAATACTTTTATGTCGACCTTCGTTCGAGATTGCTTTCTAAACGATTTTTTGTAATTGTACATTTCTGTTATTAATCTTATTTGATATTGTATTTTTTATTTTGTAAAAAGATTTGTAATTTTAATTTCCTTTTGTACTTTGATAACTTCAATCAAACATTACTAAATATATTCTTTAAAAAGGTGCATACATATTTCACAAAAATTTAAGCTAATTAGTGACTATTCACTCTACATAATAATTAGAATATAAGAAAGGCTAAGCCTTTGTGGTGTATAAGAAAAATAAAAATATTTAAATTTTACAACCTGCTTTCTATTTGTTTTATTTTGAAAACAAAACATTTTTTTTCTTATAAAAAATTCAGCCTGTTCCTTGCCTTTTAAGCATTTATTTAACCATTTGCATTTTTGCTTATTTCGCTCGTTTTCATGGGAATTATTTTTTTTAAAATATATCGTACCTTGAACAAATATTCCACTTTATTTATAATTTAATTATAATAAAAAAAATTACATAATATTCAAATTTGATTTTTGATTTGTTTTGATTTGAACATATTCAGATCAAGGATTTGTTAATTCATTAATTAAGACTAAAAGAAACATTTTTACTGACCTACTTCCGATTTAACATAATATGATTTCTATTTTTGAGTCAGACCCAAAGGCTATCACCTCGCTTTTCTCTAAAATAATGGGTCAGAATAAAAACTATCCAGCTCCGGGTTTATCTGCATGATTACCAATTGGCTTCTGAAATGGCAGGCCATGGGTTTCTGATCCGAACTCTAATGTCTGAGCTGGTGCGCCCCAGTATCAAGTAGCGTAGAGTCTTTCTCTAGCCACACTACAGTGCGGTGATATTTAAAGTCGTACTCATCTCATGCTCAAAGACTATCCTGCCACACCTACCACTGGTGGCACTCTACCACTGTGCTGTTGCATATAGAATATTCAGTATATTACAAACAGCGCCCCCAAGATCCAGAACAACAAGAAAGAATAATATTTATTTAGAAAGAATAAGCCATTATTTCTGACCTGGTATAAATAAATACGCAAGAATGTGGACAAAACAATGCTTAACGTTTCAAAATGCAAAAATCAGACGTAACAAGAATGCAATTCACCGAATTTGAATAGATTGAATGTAAAGTTTTGTCTCATTAGCATCGTCACGATGTCCATAGTCTACTTTAATTACTACGATATAATGGACTCGGGGTGTATCACTGGTGACTTCGTGAACCTGATTTCCACCTGACGACCACCTATCGCAAATCTTCATAGGTTTGGTGACGACTGTACATTCTAATCGGCTCCTCACAAACGGGGATTAGAATTTCAAGAGACAATTTATCACCAAATCTGAAATTTTCTTAAGATTCAAACTAAATAAAATCAGAAAATAAAAACATTTTATTTAACTTCAAGAAAATATTTAGTTTAACAACCATCACATGCTGCCAAAACGAAGATTTACAATTATTTGTTAAAGATAATAAGTTGTGGAATCCCCCACAGATTCATACCTCACATACGTTATAAGAGTGGCATATGACGTTTCATTTTGCTTGTTAATAAAATTGCAAACCTCATTATTTGTAGTAACTTCACCAGCAAAATGGGATCTAAAGCCCCGAGACGTCCTCAATAGAGAGGGAAACTCCCCATAAATAAATAATTAAAGTTTTTTTCTTTTCATGTTTAGTTACTTTTGTTCGATTTAAATTACATTTGTACTATTTGACATTATGACAACATTTGTGATAATATTAAGAACTAGAGGGCGCGCGCGGCTTCGCCCGCTTATTAGGAGTGAATTCTAAAAAAACCACGAAACACGTGTTCAATAAAATATTTTTAACAGTCTGAATTTAAATTTTTATAAAAATCGGTGGCGATTTAAAGATTTTTCCATATGAACTTTCAACCCCTTATTTGAACCCTTAGGGGGTGAATTATTAAAAACCATGAAAAACGTGTTCAATGAAATATTTTTAAGTGTCTGGATTTTAAATTTTATAAGAATCGGTGCCAATTTAAAAAAAATCCATACAAACTTTCAACCCCTATTTCATCACTTTAGGGTTAAAATTTTTCAAAATCCCTTCTTAGTGGATGTCCAGAATATGAAAATAAACATCTGCCCAAATTTCACGTTTCTACCATCAGCCGTTACGGCTCTGCGTGCGTCTTACCTCAGTCAGTCAGCACAAGTCCTTTTATATATATAGATTATAAAGATTAACGTAGATGTCGTTGTAAAGAAAATATACTTATATATTTTCCCCGTTTACTTGCCTGCAGAGAATGCGATAAAAGAAATAATTATCTTATATAACGTTTGAACGCTGGTGAACTTAGTCTAATTTTATTTTTATATTAAGCTCAGCTGCAAACTTATAATATAAATGGATGTTTAATGTTCACCCTTACTTGGCATATATTTAACGATTTCAAAATTCGGCGGCACACAAAGAGAAATTATTTACTACAACACACTGCATAAATAGTTTATGACAAAAATTTTAAATATACGAATTTATTTTTTTGTGGATTTAAATAAATATTTATGGTAAAAATATTTTTCTTTTTAAATGATATTATTTAATTATATTAACATTATTATATATTTGCAAAATTTGGCGGCACACTTTTGAAATTTGGCGGCACTTTTGTTTTTAAATATGAATTAAAAAAAATATATAAAAATAAAAATAAAATCAAAAAAAAATCAGCTTCACGCTGTATCCCGCATACAGCAGGGTAGGCAGAGGGAACCTAGTGTTAAGACACTCTGTTCCCCACTTTCTGCCGAATTCTGGAGGCATTGCGTGTTGAGTGGCAGAACTCAACGCCGCGCTTCACCTCGACACCAGAGCGAAGAAATAGAAATATAAATTTAAATATATATTTCATCTCCTCGAGTGGGGATCGAACCAACAACCAGCCGATTTGACAGTCACACCTCGTGCCGCTGCGCCACGACTGGCCTCTAATATTTAAAAATAATGTTTAACAAAATATTATCAATTAAAAAAATTATACAAATCGATAAAGCTATTGTGGGTCAACATTATATTAAAATTATATTAAATTATATTAAAATTTTGATTTAAACCTGAAGGTAAAACAATTTACCAAGCAAAGCTTAGCGCCGCTTGAACGGTTAATCAGAGTGGCGTGCGTTCTATTCTGGCCTCGCTTAAAAATTTTGTAAAATCAAACCATTCTAAGTTCCAACCATTCCAATTCCATTCATTAAAAATTATTTTACAACAAAACATTATAATTTTTTCATATTTTTAGATTATTATTATATAAAACAAAACAACATTTTTGAAACGGAACTATTCAAAAATGTGTAATATAAAATTTTTAAAAAATAATGTGACATTAAAAGGCTGAAAAGTTTAGTTTCACCTCGCTCATATAAAACGTTAAATAGTGTTCCTTTAGTTTTTTTACCTCATTAGAAAGCTTTATACAATTCTACTATGAGAAGTACAGGGAAGGAGTCCTTCAGAAATATTCTAGTTTTCGCTTTTTAACTGTTTAAACATAATGGGGACTTGGGAGGTTCCTTTTAAATTTGATTTAAATAATCAGCATCACGCTGTAGTTAAATAACTTTATGTTAAATTCTTTAACGTATATTTTTGTACTTTGTTTGTTAATTTAAGCCTGTTTAAAAGTTTCACTTAAATTATATCAAAATCACGAACCTCAATGATTAATTATGCCTAAAATAAATATTTGAGTGAAATCTTCACATCAAATATATTAATATCATACTAACATTATCAACGTGAATGTAAGTTTGTTTGTTATGCTTTCACGCCAAAACTACTCAACCGATTATCATGAAATTTTGTCTACATTTTCTTATTTATTTGATATATTGTATACAATTTAAAAAACCATATTATCTTTTGGCTATAATATAAAAATAAGCCGCGTTTTAATCTCTAGTATTCTATAAAATTTCCAATCTCCATTATTGAAAAATATGTCAAATCAAGCATACTATATTAGGCGTACGAAAGGGACGTCAATACCTTTCATATGCCATGTTTGCATCTACAATATCAGTGCCGGCTTAAATCACGTTTAGGCGTCTCTGTGAAGATAAATAATGCATTGTAATGGAAATTGCCCTATAGATACCTAAAACCCGTTATATAATCACTTAAAAACAAAAACAGCTTTACGTTTTTTTTGTACAGCATGGTGAGCAGAGGGAATCTAGTATAAAGACATTTCTTTCGCCACTTTGAGAATGTTAGGTGGCGGATCTAAACTCCGCGCTTTGTCTATCAGAGCGACAAAATGGAAATATAAAAGTATAATCATTACTCCAATTGGAAATCGAACCCACAATCATGACGATTACAGTGTGGTGCTGTCCCATTGCGCCATCACGTCCTCAATAAACGCCTTATAACAGCATTATTTAAATGGAAACTTTAGTAATTATTTACTTAATACTACTATATAAATGTGAAAGTTTATGAGAATAGATGTTTGTACTTTCACGTAAAAACAACAGAACGCATTAAGAGGAAACTTTATAATAATATAATTACAGATACAATTTATGTAAAAATGTTTACATAGGCAAAGCTGCTTTTGGATCGCTAGTATTTAAATAAAAAAATATACATACATTCTGCAAATAATGTTATCTACTATAATCTTTACAGTTTATTGAGACAATCTCTAATAATCTTCTTTATACCTTTTTAAAAGATTTAATTTTCTTTTCTACACATGTATATGATATATTTACATATGATTTATGATAAGTTCACGGTGTAGATATGTCTTTTAATCATCACTCATGGGATGATAAAGGACCGTGGGTTGGGATACGAAATATTAACGATTTTCATTTTAATAAAAAATAACACAAAGTTTAACATTGCTGCCTAAACATTATATCTCTAAAATAGGTCGAAAACAAAAAATACTGAGTAACTAAGTAAATAATTTACAAGTTCTCCACATACAAAAAAAAATTTGCTTCACGCTGTATCCCGCATAATACAGCAAAGTAGGCTAATTCCCTATTAACATAATAATAAAAAAGGAACATAGTAAGATCTTTGATTTTTACGATTATTACACATTTTTAATTAAACTATTTAACCGGATTTATCGCGTTTTGGAAACCCCACGTTTCGAACACTTTGCACGTGACCCGTGACCACGGACTGCGGCAAAATGTTCGAAATGTCGTGTGTCCAAAAATGTATAATACTAAATAAACGCGATTAATCCGGTTAAACAGTTTCATTTAAAACGAAACATTTAGCAATACAATGTAGAATTAACACAAAAAAGAAAGAATAAAATTATCAAAACTAACAAAAAAAAAATTTAGCAATACAGTATTTAACAAAAAAAAAAGAATAAAACTGAAAATAAAATTATCAAAACTTACAAAAAAAATATTTAGCAACAATTTAACAACAAAAAGGACAAAACTGTCAGCACAAAAATATTTACATTATATTTAATACAAAAAGAAAAGAATAAAATGGCACTAAAATAAACAGAAATGTCACCTGTACGTGGGTGCCTGTCTCCATGCGGCTGGAGGGTTGTCGGGTCTATTTTTGCTTAAGTCCGAGTGTTTACATTGTCATCAAACACAGCCAGGTTAATGGATGTTATATCAGAGAAACAGAATTGGTGGCTTCACCTTATTTCTTGTTATTTTAGTGTACAAAGAAATAGGTTGCGTAGTAAGAAAATAATCATAATCTACTTTAACATTATATTATATCAAATTAAATTAATTGAGGCCGTCGTGGCACAGGGGCACAAGGGTGTGACTGTAAAGCGACGATTTATGGGTTCGATCCCCACTCGAGGAAATGAAATATTTATTTACATTTATATTTTCATTTCTTCGCTCTGTTCTTGAGGCAAAGAGCGGCGTTGAGTTCCGCTATTCAACACTCAATACCAGCGAAATTCGGCAGAAAGCGGGGAACGGTGTTTCTTAACACTAAGTTCCTCTGATAATCTACTTTTAATATTTTGAAATGTTAATTAAAGCGTTAAAATACTATGACAGGGGTTGATAAAATTAAAATCAATTTACAAAATTTTTATAAGAAAAAAATTAACAAAAATATTTCCAAGAGAAGTTTAACATAAAAAAATATTCCTATCTAAAGATATTTTCGCGTACTGTGTATACATTTAGGATTTTTTATTATCAATTTGTAACGTTTGTTTACAAAGCGCAACAAACACGTGAACCGCGAAATTTTTATTTTTAAATATTTATACAACATTATAGATAAAGATAAAAGAGACTACTCACGTATATTTCTCCTGAGAACTAATAACTGTTTTATCTAAGCAAATTTAACCATAATATCACTATTATTTTAATATAGATTTCGTGAAAAGAAAACATTCATTTTTTGTGCTCTATTTGTAGGAGAGGCGCGTCCGAGCCGAACGACGTTACTACACTGAGCACAGTGCCTGTTGCTTTACACACTCGAAACGGAATTATCTCTAACATTTGTCCTACAATTATTTGTTTGTAAGCCTTTATAAAAAATTAAGTGAGATAATAGAGGATATTTTAGACGGTCGTGGTACAGTGGCGTAACGTATGAATGTAAATAAGATGGTTGTGGGTTCGATACTCATTTGGGGGAGTGAACGGTTTAATATTTTCATGATCTTGTTCTGCTAACAAGATATAGAATGGTGTTACGTTCCACTTATCGTTATATCTAAAAGGGAAAGTGAAAAACGGAGAGTTTTCTAGGTTTCCTCTCTCTACCTTGCTATATGCGGGATACAGTGTGAAGATAAAAAAGAGGCTATCGTGATATTATTTTTAAAAATGACACAATATTGTTTACTGTTCTAAGAAACTGTGTGACCGATTATGTTCGTTACGCTGAATACTAAACAGAGGGTAAGAAAGAATATTTTGTTTTTATTATGTTAATTTCTTAGGAAATAAATAATATTTTGTCGTAACATTTTTTTAACTTCACCCTATATCCCACAGAACGGAGAGTTAAGACTCTCCGTTCCTTATTTTTCACAGAAACCCTGAAAGTATTACGTATTGAATGGTGGAACTCAACGTCGCGCTTTGCCTCAATACCAAAAAACCGGGTCAAAAAATTAAAATATTAAATATTTCCCACGATAGTATGAATTATTATTTTGATTTACAGTTATACGCCTGTGTATAAGTATTTACAACTAAATGGGCACATATGTATTACCAGGTTCACGATGTATCCCGCCTGTATAAGGGTAGGCAGAGGAACCTAGTGTTAAGACACTCCGCTCCCCACTTTCCGCCGAATTCTGGAGGCATTGTGTATTGAATGGCAGAACTCAAAACCGCGCTTTGCCACGACACCAGAGCAAAGAAAATATTAAATATTTCATTTCCTCGAGTGGGAATCGAACCCGCAACCTGTCGCGTTTACAGTCACTCACTTGAGCCCCTGCGCCACTACTGGCCTCATATTTGTACCTACACTACATATGTAATTCGTCACTTTGGAAATTCCAAAAACATTGTAATTCTCCGTTTAAAATAGGGAGTCATTCAAATTTTATGGGTAATACAAAGCTTTAATCACTTAATGTCCAGACGTAATATTAGAATAGAAGTTTATGTAAATTTTATCCTTAATGACCATTTAATATTTTAGAGTAGATAGAATAATATTTTACAGGATTTTTTTTTATATAAAAGCAGCTTTATGCTGTATCCCGCACACAGCAGGGTACGCAGAGGAAACTTAGTGTTAAGACACACCGTTGCCCACTTTCCGCCGAGTTCTGGAGGCATTGCGTGTTGAGTGGCGGAACTCAACGCCGCGCTTTGCTTGTCGACACCAGAGCGAAGAAATGAAAATATAAATGTAAATAAATATTTCATTTCCTCGAGTGCGGATTACACGCACAACCAATCGATTTTAGTCACACTTTGTGCCCTGTACCACGACGTTCTTCATTTTTTTTTAAATATTTTGTGGTTATTCTCATTTACAAAATTATATATTATTTATTTTCAGCTTCTCGGCTCATACCGCGTATTGGGACACTCCGTCTTCCAAATTTAAATAGTGGTGGAACTCAACGCCGCGCTTTTCCCTACCACATAAACTTTAATATAATTATACGACTTTAATAATAATAATCATAAGTATCAAATTGCATTAATTAATAACAACACTCTACTATACTTACATTGATCAAAGGTGGGAGGGAACTCATTAATTATATACACCGCGGACTGAAGACAGGAGCAAATTGACATATCAACACGCTACGCCCCGGAACTTTGTATGTACTATGTACATACACACAACACTAACAATATGTATGTATGTATGTATGTAGAATACAACGTTGTCTAGGTGGTGTACTAACGAGTTGATGATTAAATTTCAAATATTAGTTGATGTTATAATTGTAATATTAATTTTTAGCTTCACGCTGTATACCATATGGAGCAGGATAGGCAGGGAGCCTAGTGTTAAGACACTCCGCGTGTTGTGGTTGAACTCGACGCCGCGTTTTGCCTGGACGTCAAAGCGAAGAAATGAAAATGTATAATATTTTAATTGATATTCAAAATTGTAGCCTGTAAATATATTACAAAATTTATATTTCGTGGTCAAAATCACAAGTTTTTTACCTTAACATAAACCTTACAAATGACCGCATTGTAAATAACAGCATTTGTAATAACAGATCTTCTATCTCTATAATACTTGCTTACTAAAATTAGATATGTAAATGTTTAAAGAAATTGATAAAAAAAACAATTATGTAATCTCTTTTTTTTTTTTTTTTTTTTTTTTTTTTTTTTTTTTTTTTTTTTTTTTTTTT